>JAIPRL010003967.1:0-28123 GCA_025469235.1 Pemphigus obesinymphae | reverse complement strand
GCAAGGTCCGTCCCAAAGAAATATCTCTTTTTTTTTTTTGGGGGGGGGGGGCTGGCGAAAATGTAAAATTACATAATACTTCTCTTCAAAACATAAAATGAGCAAAAAAAAAAAGATCAACTTTTATTCCCATATTGCCGACACTAAAATCCTGATAATTTTGTAGTTTGTCTACTTAAAATTCCAAAATATTTCATAAACGTAAATAAGCAAAAAGAAATAAAAATTGCATCGACTTTTATTTGCCGACTGAACTAATAAATATTTGCTAACTACACTTAATTTTGCCGACAGCTTTCCGTGGTGGGGGGGGGGCGGTGACACATCCTCTCGAGACGGTACTGATACCCGCTGATTATATTACACGTTGTCGACTCTTCTTTCGCGGTTATTCGCATCTTCGGAAGAAAACTTTTATAGGATTTTTATTATCTTATTTCCGTTTCTCAGGAACAAAAAAAAAATAATATATATATATATATATATATATCCCCGTCGACTTAAATGTATATTATAAGACTCAAGTATACTTAGGACTTACCCATAGACAGGAAAACACACGAATAGTTCTCAGTAAACATTTACAAAATGTAATACATTTATGATGCATTTGGGGTCGGTGTTTGCCTGGAAAATAATCGTTTGGAAAACATTTTAAATACAGTGTTTTATAGTAAGTATCCGCCATAACGTTTTCTAATGGTTTATTTTTCCTAGTGCTAAGCGTCTTTAATCGAAAAAACGGTTTTAAATTCTGAAAAATATTTTGAATATCTTGTTTTTTTTTTTTTTTTTGAATCTTTAAGTTAGTAATTAATTAGTTTTTTTTACCTCGAACAAAAGAAATATCATGTCTATATAAAATAATAATGGTCGTTTATATTATACCTATTCTGTAGTATTATCAATTTAGTAGTTGGAAATTTAATATTCTATATAATAATACGGATAATAAAAATAATAGTATAATATATAAAAATTAATAAAAAACATTAACAATTATTATGAAACTTTACAGGTTCATTAGTTGTATGCGTCGTTTTCGCTCGGAAAATACTTTTAAATTCTTCCTTATAGGTACAATATTTTACCTTGTTTTTTAATAAAAATAAAATTCAAATATATATTTTAAAATATTGAAGAGCCACTTTCATTCAAATCTATAAGTCATTAAGGGCGTATAACATTCACTTTTTTTTAAATAAAAATAATGATGTATTATTTCAATACATTTTTTATGATGTGATACTAATTAGTAATAATATACCAATGAAAATACTATAATACAAATTTTTTAAATAAATGTTTTTGTGGTACCTATCTAATGAATAATTTGTATTCCATATTTGGATACTTTAAAATAACAATAGATTTTTATTTATTTATTATATGGTTTATCACAAATTTCAGTTGAAATTAAATCAAAGTTAAAATTATATAACTAGAAAAATATTTACTTATATCTATTATATACCATTTACCAATATGTATATATTTTTAATAAAAAATGGGTACCAATATTAGATTTCTATTTCTTTGAGTTATTGTTTTTAATATTTTTTTTAAACTATTATTTATATTGTTTGTGACTTTAAATGAACTTTCAAAGGTTTGAACATTGAAACTCAAGATGCATAGCTTATGTACATATTAAAAATAATAGCATTATATTAAATCGAACCAAAAGTATTAGTTGTTTTTTTTTTAACTATGTGCCGGATAATTGATTTATTTGATTTATTCCAAAAAAAATGATTCTCGGAATTAATTTTTTTTATTGAGAAATAACATTGTACAAATTAAGGATCGGATTCCATTATTATATAATTTATACGGCGAGTGAATTTCATTTATTTTTTTTCAGAAATAAAGTATTTTTAATCGATTTTTTTTTTCAAATATCTATATTTGGTACACTCGATCTTTTGTACTTGTTTTTAATTTTAGAAAGGAAGAATATTAGTCGAGAAAATTGATGACTTCCTTTTCTTTTTTTTTTTCTGAATGGGGAATAGAACGTAATCTTTTAATAAAAGAAATCTACTACAAGCTTTTGTAGAGAAGGAGTTCAAGGAGTTCATTTTTGTGATAAATGTACAATAAACGAAAAGTATTCTTGTTGAATAGGAACGATAACAATAGGTACCAATAAAATGGTTTTTATATATTTTTATAATATAGTTTTTTTTTTTACAAATACTAATGACTGAATTTGACCGTTTTTGTAAAAACTTATAAAAGAATGTTGAAATGTTAAAATGTAAAAATGTATTTAATGTACTTAAAATAACATTTGAATAAAACCCAATAAATTCTAATAAAATTGTACAGATATGAAAAATTATTTATATTAGATAATTTACGAAAATATCACGATTTCCTGAGTAATTTCAATGAACGAATAAAATCTAAATGGACCTAAAATACTTCAATTCAATTCAAATTGGTCCTAATCCAGATTCTATAAAATAAGAAATATAATTTCTGATTTAATTGATTCTGGTTTTGCCGAAAAATATATAGGTAGCTATAAATATTCAAGCTTCAAATATAAAACTATGTTTCATTGTCTTCTGGGAAAAAATCACTTGAAATACAATTTGAATATTATTTTTCTGTGTTTATTTGTATTTCGGTGGTGTGGTTATATATAATAGTGACGGATATATTGAATTTGAAAGCAATAATCAATTATTTCGATGAAACAGTCATAGCAAAATTTCGGTTTATACAACATAAATATTACTATGGTTAATAAAAAACATGACATGTATATCTATTAGTGTTATATCTATAATGCTATAGTTAATATTTAGTGTAAATTTAAAGTTTCTGTTATTTGTATTTTTCAATTCATAACAAATTGTGTTCTACTTTGGTAGGTAGTTATAAATAATTTTAAATCTGATAACCCCTATTTAGTCGGTAGCCATGACTATTTTATTCGTTATTTTCTAATATAACTTTTCGTCATATTCCCCTTATAAATGGTAGTTTTTCTTTGCTCTTTTGAAAACTTCTCGGAAAATCCAAAAATGACTTGTATAAAGTACCAACTAAAACGAATTTCCTATGAAAAACTTGTATACCGAAAAACTTTTACACTACTATTTCTACGCAAAAACGTGTATACATACACACAAAATTAAAAATTAAAACACTTCATTGTAAAATCAAAACATTTTTTTTTAAATCTAAAATTAATATTTTGACCATAAAATATCTGACGCATGCTGTTTTGAATTGATGAAATATAATAGGTATATAATATTTTACGAGTATTTAATTAATTTTAACGTGTTTTTATTTTAATGCATCTATCATAAATTATTATTGATACGACTACATCTGGTATAAATTGGAGAGAGTTGATTGGATTTGGTTATTAGTGACATGTTCTGGTGTGCATAAATCCTGGGTACTCAAACGCATCTTTCCCTACTTTTCATATTTTTATATTTGTGTTTAAATTCGTTATCATCAATTTATTATAATATATAAATCTGAACTATTTTTGTTTAAATAACATATATTAGGTACCTGAGGGATTTAAAGAATAATATTTTTAAATTCAATACACTTCTTAAAACATTTGTTTATTTAATAAAATAATAAATTATTATTTAAAATGCAATTTTACTTTTTGTTTCTAATAATAAATTAATTACTTCAATTAAATTACTATTTATTAAGTATTTGAAATACTGTTGTGTTTATCGTTACAAAATATTAATGAATTGAATAATATCTTTATTCATTATTTAAAACTTAAAAATATGATTTTAATTGCATATATTTCATTTCATCATGATGATTTGTATTCAATCGTGGAATAATGCATTTTCAAAAATTGATCACCAAAACCCTACTTAAATGAGCAAATTAACGTATAAATGAACAAAATTATACTATAGTGTATTCTATATTATAGAAACTATATTATTTTCGTCTATATTATAACATCTGTTCGTAAATATTTTTTCTTTTTAAACATGTATTTATAGAAAAAAATAAAGTCAAATTACATCAAAACCATCCTGTATTACAATATATATATTGATACTCATTATCATTTATTATTTGAATTCTTCATAGAATGAATATTTATTCATTTTTATTGTTTGAGTTTTTGTTAAAATAAATATTTATTTTTAGTTATTATTTAAAATGTTTACACTTTAGAAAAACATTTTAAATGTTTTTCAAAAAGTAAATAAATTATACTTAATAATTGTGGCTCTGGAAAGGGTTGTTGAAATGCCATTAAATTCTATATTTTTTGGCATTTTTAATTTCATTTTTTTTCGGACTCAATTATACTATATATATATTTATGCACTTTTATCATATATTTACGCATTAATATTATAAAACATTATTATACACCCTTTGTATGGTGGTTATTATTTAATTTTTTTTCCCCCGGAAAACAAACAATATACTGGAAAGTTCAATAAAACATTTTCCTCGGACGAAATGTAAAGTACTATATTATAAACACTCTTAAGTGACCTTTATTAGCTTTATAAACTTTTTATATACCTATATATGGGAAGTGTATAGACTTTATTAAAGTCGCAGTTTATAAAAGTATCAAATGATTTTTAGTGGTTATTTATTTCGTTTATTCTATGTCTATTTGTTCTATTTGAAGAATTTTTTTTTTACGAAAGCGGTATTAAAAAATACACACGTGTACTCGTATGTAAACACTAGTGTTTCTGTAAATCGTTGTTATTATGTGTTATATAGACGTGTGTTATGGTTGTACAGGTAATATGGGTGAAGTTTTTTTTTTTTTTGGTTGGGAGGAGAGTGATTAAGTCACAAGAAAATACATAACTATTCTTCCTCCCCACCCCGGAAAATAAATATTGTGAAATAAATTCTATTAAAAATTTAATTTTGAACTTGAATTTTGAGATATGTATGTTTGGCTTAAGTAGCTGGGTTGCTAGATTTTTTTTTTTTGCTTGGACAGCTATAGCAGTAACTCACCAGGCATACATTGGTAACTTGGATTTTGTATTTAAATACATTTTTATGATACATTTATTCTATAAATACAATACTTTTAAATTTGTTAGTTATCTTTTTTAATAATTGCTGTAAAATATGTTCTCTGTATTTTATGTCTACTTACTATATTTGACCCTGTGTTTCTGTTTAACTAAACATTTTTTTTTTATGAAATTCTCTTTAATAATAATATTTAAATTGTATTTATTTACTGATGTATTTTTCACAGTTGTGTTTATATAATGATGATATCATATATTATAAATATATAATATTTGAATATATTATTGTAGTTGCTATTTAATATTTCATTTATGATTATACCATAATGAAGTCGACTTCTTCAACTCAACACTATTGTAGTATAATCGAATTTCATACTTGCGGAGTAGGTACCTATGCATATTATGTATATCATATAGAATGAAAACGTGTTTGAAATCATGTTCAATTTTATTTTAAAAAAAGAATTTAAAAACTTAAAATATGAAAGCAAGATTTTACTTATGTATTTTATATATATATAAAGTTGTAATTTTATTTGTAACATTTTGAAAACAAGAACAACACATTAATAATAATATTATTTTAATTATTTTAATATTATTATATTAAATTTAATTTCTAAAAGTAGGTTTTACTTCATTTTATATTTTTTCCATGTTATCTATTATAACAAAACAATTAAAATATAAATGATTTAAATATTTTAAAAATATAATTATCTATGCACTCGGTCCAAGGAAGACAAATGTTTACTATAATTTATCATTATTCATAATAAATAAAATAATAATAATCATTACCTAATCACTTTATCCTATCATGTTATACTATAATCATTATTTAATTTATAGGTCAATGGGAAACTAAATAAAAATAAAAATATTGTCAAATAATTGTACCTATCTAAAACAAAATATGAATAGGTACATATTTTTTCACATAGTTAGTCACACCCAGTAAATATTCTGACACGAAAATATCTCCCGTAAGTACGTGCCAAATGTACAAAATTGAGGTCTACCTCCTGGGATTCAGGAAAGAACAAAAATCATAATACGAATACACCTCTATTATCTTCGCAGTATTAATTAAAAATTAAAAATTAAATCTCATTCGTGTAAACTATACTATAAAATAAAACGTTTTTAAAATAACTCCTATGGGAATCAAAATGTGCTCATCGTTATATTATTTAGAGGTGTCGGAATTCATAATAGGTGCAATATAAAAATGAGAGGGGCTTAATAGTATGAATTTGAAATAAAACGTAATATTTATTACCTATTATATATCTATAACATTTAATTTTAAATTGAACAATTGTATAAAAAATGTATACTTTATACCATTTATACAATATTAATCTTTAATTATTTGTATTATTATATTATTATATTTTAATTAATTTTATAATTTTAGTGAAGCCAAGAATTTTTTCAATTATTTTTATTTTTCTGTGAAAAACTTTTTGACCGGAAGACTGGATCCAATCAATACACGTGAACCCATTTTGCAGTAGATAATTTAGGAAGGTACTTTAAGGAAGTAATTTTTGTACTTAATTATAAATTTACAGGGGAAAACTACCAGAAAATTTTGCAAAAACTAATACGGTATTTATTATTTTTTTGTGATTTTGAAAAAAAAAATTCTAAAATCTTTAAATTTATACTGAATATGTAATTTACTATTATATTGATGGTGATAACATTTCCTAAGTTTTTTGCAATTATAGAATTTTTATTTTTGAGTTCTACAAGGTGTAATCTTAGTTTTTAGATCTGAACATAAAATTAAACGTGCAGTTATTCTAACTGTATTATATCTCGAAAATCGGTAGACGAAATTTTTTTTAGACATATTAACGGTTTTTGTACGGAACACATTTATTAGTTTACATAAAAATTCATCAGGATTCCAAAAAAATTAATAGAAAAACTTGACATTTTCATAGAGCATTATATATTTTACTAATATATAATTTTAATAAGTTTTTAAATTTTTTAAACATTTTTTTTTCCACAATTTTTTTGACTGTTGAGGGTTCTAATGTATTTCTACAAGAAATTTTGATCAATTTAATACAAGGTTTATCTGACGTTACTCTAACAATATTCAAGTTTATTCTTCTAGTATCCTACCCAATGACTGAAGTGCTTCCATTCACCCTGGACTGGATTTATCATATATGTATAAACTATTCCTTGTAAAAATATTTATTTCCTGAAAATATTAGTTTTCATCATATAATAAGGTAAAGTAAAGTATTTTGAATTATGAATATAATATATTATACGTAGGGACATCGTGCATATATTTTTGTCATAAAAAACAATGGTTATTCTATATACACATGCAGTCCAGTAGGTATATATAATACCTATTGTTATCACAGAAATATATTGTAATTTCGACTTCAAATTCATTAAGTTAAGCTTCTATTATGTTCTCTCAAAAATATTTTTTTTTTGTATACGGATTTTAATAATTATAATTATTATTATAATTTATAAAATTAAAGTTAAAAATATTTAGGTTGTCTAAAAAGTTTCTTTATGGGGCACTGTTTATGTATTCCTCTTTTAAAACAATTATATTTTTTTTGTTGAAGTGAATTATTAAAAGGGTTGTTGTAGACTAAAGTGTATTTTTTATATATATTTCAATAAATTTCGTGTTTATACGCAATAATACAAAATGCGACTGACATATAACCACATGAAAAATTACATTTAAAACTCATTAAACATTTTTAAATCGTTAAAACTTGATTATTCTCAAAATATCCTTAAAAGTTAATATGGACTTATAAATGGTTAAATATTAAATTTTAAATGTCTATAACACTGACTTCATTAATTACTTAAATAGACTGTATTTCGTCCTTTTAACTCATATTGAACTTTTGATTTCGTTTAGCTATTGTCAATGAGTTATAAAAATTTTAGGAATTTTTTATTATATTTTATCTATTAATATCAAGTTATATTATTATATTATATTATATTATATTATTAACTATAGAAATTTCTATTGCTAAAAATGATTTTAAGGTCGTCGAAAAATGTAATAAGACTGTTAATTGGCAATAATAATTTAACTTGTTATCAATTTGGTAAATGGACATTGCAATGTAATTGGACTATTATATACTTAGGTATATTGAACATTTTCTTCAAAAATAATATCTACACATTATACTTACTTATAATTAGTATTTATTATTTTATGTTTTATTCAAAATTATGATCATTATTAAAATTTAATTTCAAAAACTGGTCAAATAATTGAATTATAGTTGTTTCTAACTCAAATCATTTTAGTGAAAATTATGTGTTCATATTAATATATGAAATTAATTATTATATATAAAATGTAGAAATAATGAGTTGTTTAATAATAACCTATATCTACTACAATAGTTTGCAAAGTACATCTTAAATTGAAAAATAATTTGCTTAATATACGACCAATGTTTTATTTTAAATTAGTTATTATATATACGGTATACAATTTTTTAACCATTTAAAAGAAAACTTTAAATACATGAAAATAATGTTATTCAAAATGAGAAAAAAATTCGTCAGCTGAGGTTGAAAAATAGCCAACACAAAGTTATTGACATTTTAGTATTGACTTTTAATACATTTTTATGGTAGTTATCGTATAAAATGAAACCTTTATCATAATAAAGGACATGTTTTATTATAAAATCTGTAGAATATAATAAATAATAAATAATATATAATATAATATTATAATATTAAAAATATTGTAATATATAATAAATTAATAAAATATTAAAATATTATAATATATAATAAATTTATAAATAATGATAAAACAAATGATATTATGGTATATTTTTTCATAAATAAAATTCACATGCGATTAAGAACGAAATTTGTTGTAACGATATTATTGTATCATTGTCCGATTAAATATAAAAGAGTTGTTTTTATTCGCATATATTGTTATTTTATACTGATAGTTATTATATTGTTTTATATACATTTTTTTAGCCGGGAAAATGTGTGCTATGTAGATTGGTATATTTTTAAAGCACTAATTTGTTTTCGATTAATTAGCATTTTTTAGTTTCCTGTGTTTTTATCAATTTATATCAATTATCTATATTATTTCCAGCTAGAAGGATGCGCATTAATATTTGAAATATATTTATGGAAAACAGCCGATTTTCGGAAAAGGCTCCTTTCATCATCAGCTACGGGCACATTGTTAAACCGATATATCACTTTTTCACTCTTCTCGGATAAAATGTACGCCTTTACACTATGGATGTCGAATAATAATACAAGATCCTTAATATCCTTACTAAGAAAGAGAGGGCGGAATATCCTATTAGAGCTTATTTTGGTATATATTATTCACTATATTCACGTGAGTTAACGCGAAGGTAATAGATATCAACAGAGAGTCGAAACTCTAACAATAGTTTGACGTAAGTCTTAACTTCATAAAATCTCTACCAAATGATAGAAATAAGATCAAATTCTTAAATGTCTATATTTTAGTTTTAGTTTTTTGAATTTTTTCTCGTTGACGATTTTGTTTATGTTTCATAATAACTGATTCAAATGCTTTCTAATGAATTACAATATATGCGTACAGAAAGATTTGTGTCATTAACGGTTTATTTGTGTATGCGTATCTATCCTTATATAGCTTATAGCTCGGCGCAGTCGAGGAAAGAGATTATTGTGATTGTTTAACATTTACAATGAAAACTCGTCCACTATTTTTTAAAGCCCGCTGGATTAGTCTACCGACATTTAATTATTAAATTCATCGACTAATCCTTTAACACTTAAGACCCGAGTGTTGTAAAAAGTAGCAATATTACTATTAAACAAATACGGCTCGGCGAATTAATTCATTTGGTTATCATTGTATTAAGTTAAGTTTACAGTAGACAGAATCAGAGCTAGACAAGTTAACCAATTTGTAACTATATAGTCCAGGTGTTAAGTTATTATCAAAAATAATAAATAAACTAAACTATTAGATACTAAGTTAAAAGTTATTTATAAATACAAATGCATTTAAGTACGTAAATTATGATTGTTTGACATAAATAAAAACACTATAATAACTTAGTGAAATTACACAATTTTATGAAATTATTAACCGGTTAAGTTTGTACTTAAAAGTTACATTTTTTTTTATCCGTCCACCCTCCTATTTTTATTTTTCAGCTTTAGAGGCCATTTATATCCATATTTGCTTAATATAACATTCTCGACTCTTCTTTATTATTTGCCATTTGACTCAAAATAGTGGATATCTTTATTTCAATCAAACCATCCATCAATTGCTTTTTTTGGATTTAATGGTATTTTTACCATTGGGTATCCATTCAAGAATGTCTCTAGCAATACTACTTAATTATTAAAAGTGTCCTACTAGCTTATTTATTATTTAACATTATAAACGTTATAATTATATCCTATTAAAAATCATTTTTTAGCTAAGAATTTGATCATATTACGTATATCATATTATGTAATAATATGTACAAAAAGTATGAAGTCAAGTAATATACGATTGAATATATTATTGATAACTAGACATATTATAGTACCTACCTATTTATGTGCTCATTATTCTCTAATTATATATCAATAAAATTTTCAAATATTCTTTCAGATATATTTTTTTTAAATGTCGTGTACCCTGTAAATAGATAGTATATATTTTTTCATTGCTCTGAATATTGCCTTATTTTTATTTCTTTAAATATATATTTGAGATAAATTTATTATTGATAAAGTAAAGAAATAATTTATTTCAGAACCAAGAAATAGAACTATAAAACAAACATTCATTTTAAGCTTGTACATATAGAACTTATTAAACTATTAAATTATTTAATAGTGCAGATAACAAACTGTATTTTCTGCAAAAATAGTATTCCATTAGATTATGTGAAAATTCAATAATTTAACTTAAAATTATATGCTCTCTGTTAAATAAAATGTTACCGAAAAAATGTACTTCTATTCGTAACTTAATTTTCAAATTTGAAATAAGTGTTACCCATTTTTTTGTAAAAGTTAGTTTTTTTGTTAAAGTAAGTTAGACATATATTATAAGTTAAAAGTTAAATAACTACTTACTATTATTATTTGTTAAATTAAACAAACATTAAAAGTTTAAATTAAAAAAAAAAAAACTTAATTTAGTTAATAGTTATAATAAAATTAAATACTTTACATACCATTTAAATAAAATCAAAATTATACGATACAGATGGTGAAATTTTATTCATTTTTTATTAAAACCGCAGTTATTATAATTTTAAATTTTAATGCAAAGATAAATCATTACATTCTTAAAATAATTCTCAGTGAAGTTCGGTATAATAATATTTAATATTATTATTATTTTGTTTTTAATCGGTTGCCATAACAACTGTTTAGTTATTATTTTTCCTTTTTTGTTCTAATCTGTAATTTTTCTTTACTACCTTAACTATTGAAAAATAAAAAATTAACTATTTTAAATGAATTAAAGTATTAACTAGAATAAATTAACCATCAAAAATACCCCAAACTCCTACTCGATTCCTTTAGTCCAAAAAATGTACCTACCTATACATACAAAAATAAAAAAAATATAATAATAAATAAAAATAAAAACATCGCTCCACTTGAAATATAAAATGGGTGTTTTTTCATTAATGGATTAAAAAATAAAAATAATTTTCAAATAAATTTGTATAGGAATATATTTTTAAATACCTAACACTTACATAAATATTAACTTTACTTAATTTTTAACGTAAGAGGATGCCACACCTTTAATTTTGAAGAAATCCTTTATAGAAAGTTGTTATGAAGTTTTAAGAAAAATTAAAATTTAACAATTAATAAACGAAAAGGCATTTCAAAAGTTTTAATAGTTTTATAATTAATAAATGTTTAAAGGACAACATTTTGGATACAATGTCATATTTTTTTTATTCATCTCTTATTATATAAATATTGTACAATATATTAAATATACAACATTTTTAATTTTTTGTTTTTTAAACCACTGTAACTTTTTTTCTAATTAATATTTTGCAAAACATCTATGATGTCATCTCGAAAATATTGTTTTCTATACATTTAAACATAAGTGTTTGAACTCTAAAATCACTTTAAAAGGTGATTTTGTCTATTTTTCGTGAACTTGTTTTTACTGTTTAAAATCACTGGTGTGGCGTCCTCATCTTAATACTAATTTTTTCGCTGGCAAATTCCCAAAATAGTTTATTAAACATGTGTAAAAACTCTGACGTATATATGTATATATTTTTTCAAATTATAATAACAAATAAATATCCATATGATAACTATTTATTTATTAATCATATATTATAATCGCTCTTGAGAAAACACACAATCGGAAACCCCTCCTTAAATGTTGTGCTGATCACGTCATCATATGTCTTTAATTGTTGGCCATAAAAAAAAAAAAAAATAAAAAATGCCATTTTGGGTGGGCCAATCGGATGGAGGTGAGCTGTCGTTTTAAATCCAATTTCAAAACATCAAATCATCGTATTTAACGAGCAATAATTATTATTATTCCAAACGAAGGTCGGCTATGCCTTATTATACCGCAATCTGTATGCAGTCGTTCAAGATGGGCGCACACAAAATATATTCTCTTTGGTAAGAAGTGGGCGTTATATTTAGAAATACCTACTCAACAAAAATGTGTTTTGGAATAAACAAAAATAATGGACTATTTCTTTTTGTGGATAAATATTTAACTTAATTTTTATTATTTTAATATATATATATATATTACCTTATTTTCAGATAACGAAACTGACTTTTTTTCACAATAATTTTCTTTGTATATATATTCTAAATATATAATAATGTTATAACTAATTTACACTATATTTTTGAATAATGAAATTAATATGAAACATACATTTGAATAATAATTATCAGTGACTCATAAGAACTGTATATATGTTATATACATATAAATATTTGTGTATATTATACGAAAGTTTATAATCGCCACGTAGACACGTAATTATTAATATAATCATTAAAATCATTAATTATTTCATATATTTATTTAATATCTGTCTTTACAGTGTGTTTAATATATATTTACTTGACGTTTGACGATATCAACGCAAAATAATAATAATAACAAAATAATAATATTGACGTCTAGACTGACTAGATAAAACTACTTTTTATAAAACGATTAGTATATAATGTGTTTTTAAAAAGAGCAGATGATTATTGTTGGCATAAACACGTCAATGGACTGCTGCACGATTTTTGTTATAAAGGTCATTCATCCACTTTAAGACAGAGCAGTTATTTTAGGATCAGTTTGTTTTATAATATCGTTATCAAATTCGCAGCCAAATGGTAATTATTCAAATATAAAATATTGACCAAAAAATGTAATTAAATTAAAAACCAACTAATATAATATATTTGATAGTATTACTAAGGTATGAGTATATTTGTTATCACTTTTTATCATGATGATTTAATTTTATAAAAAAAAATTGAAAAATTATACATATACCTAGGTCATAAATTAA
Organism: Pemphigus obesinymphae; assembly: GCA_025469235.1. Classification (NCBI taxonomy): domain Eukaryota; kingdom Metazoa; phylum Arthropoda; class Insecta; order Hemiptera; family Aphididae; genus Pemphigus; species Pemphigus obesinymphae. The sequence goes on along the minus strand of JAIPRL010003967.1, from coordinate 14,514 downwards.
CAATGAATATTATCACGTTTGCATAATAAATTGTTTTTACTAAAAACTGTGATTGAATTTGAAAACGATAAACGAATCAGAATGGAAAGTTCAGAACTCTTTTTTTCAATTACGTAGATACCTACCTATTTATAATTGTTGACATATAATACAATATCACATCAATTAATATACTCGTACAATCAAATAAACTACAAATAAAACAATTCCTAAAAAGAGGGATTGGAATTAGGTATTAGGTAAGTACTTAATTAATAATACAATTACATATAGTAACAGAAAAGCGTATAATTGGTAAAAAAAAATATATATATATATAAATTATTAAATAAATTGAAAAAAATTACAAGAATTTAAAATGTAAATATATAACACGGAAAAATAGTACGTCTAAATTTATAAATCACAAAATAATTACTGAAAACGTGAAATATAATATAGAATATAAAGTCAACAGAAGACTTCTTACTTCAGTATAGAATTATAAATTTTAAAAAAAATGTTCAATATTATATTTAATAAATATTTAACGATATTAAGTAAAAGAGTTTAAATGTCTTCTTTTTTTTTATTTAAAAATATTGCAAATTCAATTGTTATGTGGTATGTTCTAAGCTAGGGTGATCATGTATTATATCTATATATCTATATCTATATATATGTGTATAAAATAAATCTATATATATGTGTATATATATGTGTAGAAAATTAAGAATGGAAATTTATTTTTACTCCCTTTTCTTAACTCAAATTCTAACTTTAATATATCGTTTTTTCTTAATATTATGTAAATTTTTTTGATGGTACTAAAAACATCGTCTATAATAAAAAAAATATACATTTGTAGTACTTGTTTTACATTTTTATCTTTATTTTATTTTTAAATTAAACAACACAAATATAGACATTATAATTTTAAAATGTTATGAAAAAAGTTTTTATTTTATTTTAGAAATTAAATTTTAGAAAATTATATAGGTGCTCAGAATTCAGATTTTAATAGTTTTTCTTGCATACCTTCATTTCTCCCTTTTTCAGTATTCCATAATTTGTTCAATAACTTATATTGTTCAATCACCTCAAAACCAATGAATGTATACATCAAAGATACATATTTTAAATTACAATTCATTGATTTCATTATTGTTCACTACATAAGATAATTACTTTTTTTTAATATTTTGCTTTTATCAAAATCTGCAAAACATATATATATTATAGTACCTATTATAGATTATAGTTAATTTTGAAGTATGAAGTATGTTGACTATTTAATTTTTTAGCATTTTGAATTATTAAATATCGTTTAGATAAAATTTTTAAAAACAGGAAATTAACACTTTATAGAAATGTGGACAGTAAGCGTTCCGTTGGAAGTGTTTCGTGGGAAAAGGACGCAGTGCTGAAAAGCGAGACACTCCCGTATTTAACAGGACATATATTATTATGATCATGTTTTCCTATGCTAGAGATTTTAACATATTTTAATTGAATTTGAACGGTCTGAAAATCGTTCGAATTCCTTAAAAATATGAACTTCGTTCATGTTCACGTTCCATTTGACAGAAACGGGTGACGTTTGGGTGTCGTTCACAAAATACGTGAGTGAACGCGTAAACGTCATTCTTTCCAAACGCTGCTTACAATACACATACCTACTATTGTAAAAAAATAATCTAAAAATCTAAAATCTATAACGCAAGTTCAAAATTTAATGGATATTTAAATCAGGAATTAAGTACTTTTTCAGACCCGATTCTTACAATAACTTTTGCTAAACTTTAATATCTGAACGAGTAGGTATTGGGTTACACAGCGCCCAAACGTACCGAATCGTTACAAAACACGAAGGTTATAACTTTTTTAAAAGTTTACGAATACTTTCTCGAACAATTTAAAAACACAAATAAAATTTTGTTTCTGAACCCATAATTTGTGTTGCTATATTTTGAAATAGAATAATAAATTTACTATATCGGTTAAACATTATAAATAACATTAAAATCATGGTAGAAAAAATGGAAATTAAATCTGTTCCCGGAAATTCGTTTGTCGAGCATTTCTCTTTTTCGTCTATTATTATATTAGGTATATATTATTGTTATGTTTTTTTCGGCCAGTTTTTCCGTATTCCGAGTATTATATTGTTATTTCTTGGAGTATTTTTTATTATTTTTTTTTTTTACCGTTGGTAATTTTTTTTCGCCGAATCGCAACCGTATAGGCGAAGTCAACGATCGAAATGTTAACGCGATACAAAATGTTCGTGTCACTAAATCGAATTAAGGGCGCACACTCAAAACTTGCTCTCCGTTCTCCGCGAGTATATCGATTCAGTCGACCGAATAATGACCGGTTAATTGTAACGACTCCGAGAGTTTCGTCGGTCATATAGTTTTCAGTAAAACTACGTCTAGTTAATTACTTTTAGGGAATTATCTAATTATCCATACATTTATAACGATAAGTGTCTAATAATATAATGACCCAATTAAATGATATAATACGAGTATATATATAACATTGTCCTACGGGGGTCTATTTTCGTAACACGTACGATTTCCAGGCAGAAAAGTGAAAATAAACTGATGTTATATACAGAACGATTTCCGAAAAATAAAATAACGTTCTAATAATGGCAATATCTGGTCCGGAAAACTAACGTTTACAGTTAATTTTTAAAACTACACTGTTTTAATTTGGTACGTTAAATTAGATTTTCTCGTAATATTGAAAAATATATATGTATACTTATGTAATATTTTTCAAGTTTTTTTTATCTGTGTGCAACATTTTGAACAGGAGTTGAGTAGGAGTTTAGCAGCAAAGAGCGTATACATGACTATTGATAGAAAATCAGTTCTAATTGGTTCTTTAAAGAAGTTATTTTTTGATTTCCTTGAATGTAATTGTCATGGTTACCGCTTTTCTTTTTCTTTTTTTTTTTTTTTAGCTATATCAATAATAATAATCATAATCGTATTTTGAATGCAATGTTTTATTTTAGCGCTTAAATTTAAAATAATAATAATAATACACTATATAAACATTGAAAAACAACATTATCTATTTATTTTTTGATATGTTAATTTCAACACGTATTACGAGTTGTTAAAACCAAAATTTTTCAGTTTTTTTAACAATAGTGTTGTAATAAAATTACCAGATCAAAATATATTAAGTATAATATTATTAATAATTACTCATATTTCAATGATTTTTTTTTATTTAATGCTTGACACGATGCATTTTCAGAGGTGAAACTATGATTTTTGACGCCCGGGCCCAACACACCCTAAAACAGTTGACGGTGAATTAAATTCATGTAAAAGTATCAATTGCGCAGAAATTGACTGACCGTCGAGATCAATTTTCATTTAAACACTCACCACTATCTCCTTTGTACATTTTCAGCTATATACATTTATTTCAGATATATAAATTACATACTATTCTAAAAATGCATTTTATATTGAATGACATTCCATGACGTAATGTTTATTTGATATTTATTTTTATTTTTAGGTAATTATTTTATATTTTTGTAGAACTATGAAAAGGAAAATCATATTGGTTTCTATATCAAACATAAATATTTTAACAAGATAATGTTGAATTCTGAGGACTGTGAGATATTTTGTTGTTTATTTTTCATGTCTGTACCCAAAATCCTAGTAGAAGGAATCTTTCAATCATATCTATTTTCCGTTAATAAATAATAGTCATTAAATGCTTAAGGGAAAACAATAACCGAAAATTTTTGTGAAGATAGTAAAAACATAATTTCGTCAAAATCGACTATGGTTATTTTACAGAAAATTTATTTAAATATAAAATCAACGTAAAACATATTTTGATATATTTTTCTTCAATTTTGAACGTTTATGACAATTTTATTATATATTTTAAGATATTCATCTCATAAAATGGTTATTTTTGGTTTTAAGATTTACAAATTAAATACAATATAAGTAGTTATATTAGCATTTTTCAGATTTCAAGACATGGTCAAAAACATTTTTAGTACATTTTTTAATATACCCCGTATTATAATTACCTATTATATATTCCATATTTTAATAATAATTAATTTAAGCATTTATATTTTTCAAGCTTAATTCATTCCTACCTATATTATATTATTGAAGTTTTTGTGTGATGTAAATAAATAAATAAAAAAACATTTGAATTTAATTTTAATATTTATATTCGAAAACCTTATAAGAATACTATATTTTATTAGTTAAATATTCTAAATACAATAGTAATATTATTATACTATTGGCAGTACTTATCTATTTAAAGATTTCTTTTAAAAATCTTACCATATGTTAAAATAAGTGGGCAGTAAAATCTCGGTCTATTACAGATTAAACAATCCTAACATATAGCATAGATTTTATTTAATTAGTTGTTTATTTTAAATTATTAGTCTAACCCATATTACAAAATATTGTAAAATATATAGGTACTATAAAATTACTAAATTATATAGGTACAACTAAAATCAATATAACAAAAAAAAAACAAAAAATATATAAATTTATAAACAGCAAAATGATAAAAAAAACCATATATATATATATATATATATACAAATTATAAAAAGATAAGTTCTCATTAGCAATATGCATCATTCTAAAAATCGGCTGATTTCTGGAATAATTTGTGATACACAAAGGAACAAAATAAAAAAGAGAGAGTGGAAACGGATAGCTCGAGAAAGAATTTTGAAATTAATATTATAATGAAATGCAGGAACATTAATATTGCATTAAACGAGTTTCTGCAGGAAGGACAAATAAAATTCAAATCTTCTGTCAACAAGAGAAGAAAGATTAAGGTGATTAAGTACGGGGAGGACATTAAATGTGTAATAAAATGCAAGATAAACTGAGAAAACGACGTTGTATTCTTTTAATTTGGGCACTATCAGTAGATGTATAAGGATTCCATGATTTATTGTTTTATGATAAAAAAAAAATTTACATTTTGTTGTTGGTACGAAATCGTTAAACTGACATAAATATACAATATACATTCCCTTACAGATGTGTCCATCTTGCAAAGCATAACATTATGTAAATGTCTATAAATATATTCATCATATTCAACTTGAAAAGATTTTATCGTGTTAAATGTGTTATTTGATGGAAAAAATAATTTCCTGATTTATAAATATATACATTATATCTATAGAAATCTAAATATTGGTCTTCGATTCGAGGAAGAAAAATTGTATCCATCATGAATATCAAAATATAATTTATTCTTATTCAATATAATGGTGGTCTGTTATATAAGAGTGCCAAGAGCTGCAACATATATTTTACGTGCATTTTGAGTATTCAATATACAAAATGCATTTATTTTACAATAAATTGTACTGAATGACAATAACAATTTTAAGAATTTTATAATATAATTGAATGTACCGACCTAATATAGTACACATTTATATTTTTAAATTACACGGGTTTATATACATTTATAATATTAAAATACGTATTCCGTATAAATAGTTTGGCTTAGATCTTATCATACATTATTGATTATTATTATTTATTATGTATAATTGTGTAACGCAATACACTTTGGTTTGTGCAAAAACCCGATAGTACTTTTGCGTGGATTTTTGACCGAAATTCGAATTTCAACCGTTTATGATAGAGAAAAAAATGACGAGATTTTCTGTCTAAGAACTAGACCATTTATTCTAACCACTCGTATTGGCAGGATTGAGTAAGATACTATAAAAAGAGTATCTTGATACATGATACATTTATTTTAGGTATCTTGATACAAGTATCAAAGATACTTAAAAGATACAAGATACTTACAAAAATACAATTATGTTTTATAGTAAAAAATGTTGAATAACCTACCTATTACATTTTTATAAAAAATATATGTATATTATGTTAAATATTTCTCAAAAATAATATTAATAACAATATAAAAATAAAATATATTATATTATAGAATCATATAAATAAAAATATACATAGATATCAAAATTTTTTGGTGAAAATTACTTTTGGAACAAATTTTAACACTTACCTAATTAAATCTAAATATACTATTTTTAAATTAGTAGTTACTACTTTTTAATATTATAACTTATAAATTATAATTTAAAAACTATTCTAGTTGTAGGCTCTACATGTTTTTCTATATTATTTTATTCATTATATACTGAAGTGCACAATTAATAAATTTTCACAATATATAATAACATGTATGTATGTATATATAATATATATATATTTATATGTATATATTTATTTATTTTTTAATACGCTTTCTAAAACCAAAATAAAATATTTTTAAATTAAGTTTTGCAGGAAAATGTTTCTGAAAATTAAAACAAAATATAATTCACAAAAAAGTATATTATTTGAAAAAAATCATTATTTAAATTCAATATTTTAAAATTTGTAGTATATATTATTTTGTCTATCTGTTACGAATTTGCAGTGTATTTATATCATTTCATTAACAAGAAGACGATTTTCGTTTATTAAATTTCATAATATTATTTTATTATTAATAATCGATATTTATACGTCTTATTGTTTGCAGATTACTTATTTTTAGCAATAAATTATTTTTGGTAATTAATAATTGGTTTATTGAAGGAGAACAATATTATGAAATATTTGAACGACTCAAAGAAGCTTATAATAGCTTTGTGTAAAAGAAATATTGTTCATCAAGTGCTTATACCTAAAAACATAATATACGTACCTACTCAGAAATATACTTACGGCCCCTTTTAAATTTAATTAAACAATCTACTGGTATCATAATATGTATCTACGCTTGTATACCAAACAAAAAATTTAAAGTACGCCTGAAAAGTGTTTATTTTTTTACCTAAATGCATTTCTGTATTTAAAAGTATCTTAATTTTTTTTTAGAGTATTTAATACATTTAATAAGTATTTTTAGCGAGACTGTACGTTCTGTATACTATATCTAATTAATTACAGTCACTTTGTCCTTATTTTAGATTTTCACAGTGACAGTATAAATTCTCCAAAAGTGTCGTACAGCTATGTGGTAATATTAATATCGTACTATCAATTGAAATCCGAACTATATTTAAACACTGCAAGTGTTTGAATTCCAAAAAAAATCACATTTTTGAGTGTAATTTTTATCTTTGTTTTTAAATTTAAAAAAATAATAATAATCGACGCTGGTTTTGGTCGAGCTGAGCGAAACGAGGCGATTGCAATAGATACCAATTTCTATATCCTGTATGCGAATTTTTTTAAAACATTTTTCGAAATATAAAAAATTCTATTAATCATATTTTAGATTTAGATTTAAAACTAAAATAGACACAATCGGATGTATTGTGTGAAATTTTGCAAAATAAAAAAAATTACGAATCATTCTATAATATTATAAATAACAATTAAAAATCTTTAGCACCCCCAATTTCAATGAAACCGTACTTTACGTTTGCCAGTATATAATAAGCCTATTGAGTAATGACCTATTTACGATTTTATCGATAAGTTTAGTATTGATTTTGAAAATTAATTCAGGCGGGTGTGGCTCTTTTCACCTAAAAATGACCCTTTCGTTTTCGGCCAAAAACATAATGCGAGTAGTTACAGTCATAGTTATAAAAGAAAACATACAGTCAACTAAACAATATTTAATTTTGTGTTAAAGGTTATATACTAATAATATTATTTCATATATGTTATTCAATTAATTAAGTTTTTAGGTAGATACATTAAAATAAATAATAACAACAAAATAAAGCAAATTTTCGTGTGTTTCTTTTGTTAATTTCAAAATAAATAAAATAATTATATTTTTGGAAAGCATATTATAAAATAATATTGAAAATTTTCTATAAACATTAAACTAGGTACTTATTTTTTCTCTTTTCTTGATAAATATTTTAAACTTATCTAACATTTATCCTATTTATATACAAATATATGTGTTTATCTAAAAATAAATATTTCAAAATTAATTTATGCATTTTAAATAAACATGCCTAAAAAATTATTTTACGCCACAGTATATATATATAATATGCCCACTTACAATGTTACACTTAATAAATTAATATGGGCAATAAATTACACCCTTGTATTACGATTTTTTGTATTTTGACCTCTCCATATGCCTCATTTTTTACTTTTATTACAGCCCTCATTAATATATAATTTATGTATTATTATTTCGTCTTTAATATTTATGCCTATCTTTTCCATTATATGGAAAAGATTTTTCCGACTCACATTGTCAAATACAATTTTAAGGTCTACATAATCTATGTATATACCTACGTTTATTTATTTCTGAACAGTTGTTCTAAGGAAAATGATATATTTTCTATTTCTTCTATGCCCAAATTCATCATATGTTCAATTTTCATAATTTTTTTTTTCTATTACCTACACTTATTGTTTTATGTTCTTTAAATTTTTCGGTCTTTTATGTTTGGTATAGTTAACAGTACACATCTTACATTCCATCTTTCTATTCTTCTCTTCCTTTCTTTGATGAACTTTTATTGGCAGTTCTCTGGAGATCCGAATGGATAAGGACTATTTTACCTTTAGAATTTGTTACCTTTACAATCGTATCATTATTATGCTTAGAAAAATGGACGCAGTAAACCCTATTGCTTTCTGCGTTGCAGTTGATGATCCTTTACTGGTACTATCTTCAAGCTGCCATCATTATGTCCTTCCATTGCCATTAGTTTTAATACAGAAATCAACAATAGTCAGTATTAGCGGTTGCTACTACCTCCTTTTACGATAAACAGGAATTACTGTGAACCTATTCTAATCCGAACCCACAATGGAAATAACTTTGATAAGGACTGATAATGTATTAGGAATTTGATTATTTGAAATGTATAAAAATTGTATTCACTGAGGTAAAATAAAGACAATATACCGTTCTAAAATATTCTTAGCACAAGCTTAATAATCAATAATATATAATTAACATTAGTTCTTTATAATACCATAATAGTAATTCAAATCTAAGTAAAAAATTCAAAGTGTCTTCCTATATTAGCATTATTAATTTATAAGTCTGTTGAAACGCTGTAAAAACTACATAAATAAAAACTTTTCTACTCTAAGTGCTTTTACCAATATAGAGATGATACTTCTTTTTTTTTAATGACGGCTAGTAAAAAAAGCATGTTAAAATTTCAAGACATATTTAAACGGAACTTCTAAAATGTTTAATTTTTATTCCAGTAGGTAGATATTTTGCATATAAATATTTAATTGTTAAAAAGTTTTAAAATATTAATTTATCCTAACTCAGACATTTTGACAGTAGAAACGGTCTTGAGAAATAAAATACAAAGTTAAGAGAATTATTATTTATTCTGAACGTTATTGTTATTATTAATTATATCTTAGAACTTTAAAAATTAAGAAAAACCATATGATTAGTCGATATGATTTCATTTTTTTTAAATATATTATTTTATCAATATCATAAATATAAAATAAAATCATCAATAAATCACATAATTAAAAATGGTATAAGAAATCCGTATTAAATATTACTTACGGATAATTAGTTATCTGGTTATCTACTATTATTAGAAACAATGATAGATAAAAATCTGTAAAACCTTATAGAAAAGTAATATTCATCATTTACCATCATCATAATCTTAAATTTAACTGGGCGCCGTTATTACGAAACGTTTTCCTACCAAAAATCAAAATGTGTGTTATAATTTTTCTATCTTCATCGATGTAAAAACATTTTCGAAATAAAAAATAAGAAAAATGTATAATATATTGTTATAGTTAAGTTATATAATATGTATAAAAAATGAAAGTTTTACAATTCCCAACATTAAATTTATTTTAGTAATTAAAAAACAATTTTTTACAAGTGGCTAATGGAATATTACAGGTTAAACGAAATGAATAACATTTTAATTTTAAATTAAATTTGTTGAGTATTTATTTAAATTTTTTTACGAAACTGCAATTTTGGGAATTATACATATCGAATATATATTATATATATATATATTTTTTTTTATAAATTATGTATTGATGTATTGCTAATTAATGTCTTGGAAGTATTAAGACGTAAAAATAGAGTGGAGCCAGAGCCCTTTAAGAGAGTGCTCTGTCGGGTAATTGCTTGATGTGCCAAAATAAGAAAAAAAGTACAAACAATTATATGCAACCTTCTACCTTAATTTAATATGTTATTATTATATCATTATTAATCCGATTTGTGCTATTAGATTATTTACACCCTATAGTTTAAATATATTTTTACATGACTAGTGTTTAACACAATGTCATATAATGATCATTTCTCATGAAAAAAAAAATCAAAATATTTACAAGTACAATATATTACTCGATATTTTAGTGCTTCAATTCAATTTAATTTCGATAAATTTGTTTATTTTATTCTTGAGATATTCCGATTTCCAATTAGTTTTCTACAGTGCCCTCATTGATCCCCTACGAGAGGGATCGTAAATTATAATTTATATATCACTCGTCCATTTTTATTTGTCGATACATTAGATTAGAAATGTAAATAATCATATTCTTAAGTATAAAATAAAAAACAACCTATTTAGCCGAGTGAGAAATGTAAATACCTGTTAGTACACTGCGAATAACTCAATTAGTAGACCAACTGGAAATCGTCTGTTCTCGAGAATAAGAGTTTTCATTATTCATGTGTTTGTATTAAATTAGTTCTTTCGACAGCAATATGAAATAATATTATTATGCGGTTTATTCTAATACTATGATCAGACGATTTTTCATGATCGACAAATATTGTGTTTAGGTACTTGTATTTTAATATATAAATTTATCAATAAATTTTTAGATTCATTTAGCATACCTAAATTATACGTTCACAGTCTTTTTTAGAATTACAATGTATCAAATTTTAGTAAATTAGAAAAACAAACATTAGCAGAAACTTTAAACCAAGATGAATTTATTCGAGTATTAGAAAAAAATAAACGAAATTGTTCATCAAATAGGGAAAAATAAACAATGCGATATATTAATAATAAATAATGTGGAATGTTAAAAAGTAGGTAGTTACTAAATTTAATGTATTTTTAATGGAAAATTATAGTTTTTTATAATTTCACCAGAAAGGCATTTGTACTTGCTGAGCTACTATTGTATGTTATAAGTATAAGTACTACTTACCTATCAAATAATTGTGGTGATTTTCCATTCTATTACTTTCCAAGTAATCAATATATAAAAATTCAGGGTCAAAATTTAACAGTTTATATATATTAATATAATTAATATAATAGTTTATTAATTACAACAATACATTGTATTCAATAATTCTAATACCTAAATATGTAATACTTAAATCATTAATTTATGTTAAATTTTAAGAACCAAAATTTAGATGGTTAATTTAATAGAATTTTAGTGAAATTTATTGATCAATATGAATAAAAAGGGTGCAAACAGTAATGCAAGAGATTAGTTAAATTATAGATAATTATGGGATTAATGACCAGACCTCCTAAAACACCCATACTTATGACCCTTACTTATACCCGATTGTACCTATAATATTGATTACCATTTCCTGAATTTATTTCGGGGTCGTGAAAATTTTATTACAAGCATTTATAATTGTACCTATATATGAAAATATATTAAGTTGGGCTTAGAAACAATAATAATAATATCTTAACTGTTGCAATCAGGAATCCACTATTATACTGCAAGAACGGAAGAACTCTTGAAGTTTGGTTCAATTTTTCGAACTTCGAACTCTTCGACCCACCTTTAATGCCTATTAATTATAAGTTTTCATCTCGATGTTGATAGTTAATATTACACTACCACTGTATCTTTAAATACCTAGTAAATTAATTTCTTTTTATTATTATCATTAGGGAGTTTAGGTATAGAATGGCTTCAAGTAGTTGAAGGAAAAATTCCAGATGCGTAAAGAAGAGTTGTATAGTACCAATATTTAAGGGTAAAAGCGATATACAGGAATATGGGAATTATAGAGGGATATAATTCATGAGGGACAGTATGAAAAATGGGTAAAGACAATATAAATAAGACGGTAACGAATAAGACATTTGTTAATATAAATCATCTTTTACCTGGGAAGTCAACAATAGAGCTAATATTTTGTATTAGACAGTTAGTAGAAAATTACAGAAAAAAAAAGAAAATGAAGTTGTGTATGGTTTTATTGATCTACTATAAAAAACGTAGAGAAATCGTAAAGTGGTCATTAATGAAGAAAAAATGATTAAAAGTGTATGTAAGTTTAAGACTTGAATTTTTATGGAAGTCTGTGTGGAGAAACTGAGGATCTTCAAGTATCAGAGTAGGAGTGCATTAGAGTTTGACTTTGAGTCCCAACTTATATTTCATTTGCAATGGATAAGATAACAACACATATATAGGGTGAGGGACAATGATATGCACATGAGAAGCGGTAGGATGTAATAGAGAGTGATATGAGATGAGTTGGTGTAAATTAAGAGGATGTGAGAAATCGAATTAAGTGGAAATGGAGGACCAGATATGAGTGGCCGACCCCAAACAGTTCGGAGGAAAGAAAAAGAAGTTAATTTTTATTGCTAAATAATAGGTACATTATTTATTTCCGGTTATTATACGTATCCAATGAAAAAAAATTTTCAGAAAAGAATAGGAAAATTTTAATTTTAGGTAAGTAAACATTTTATTCAGGTTATCCGGATATTATGTATCTACACACCTATACTGCGGTAATCCTCACTTGAAAAACCAAATGAATAAGTTCGCTGGTTCTGCATAAACAATAGAATTAATAAAATTATTATCAATTTCTTGATAAAATATGAATATGAATAGGTACCTACTAAATATATTGTAATAACAAAATACATATTATGTTCATACATATAGGTATAGGTGTTTGCTACAATTTGTTTATATTATAAACATTATAGTGTAATATAGTCCGTATTAATTTCCCGATCTAGTAATAAAATCATACAAAAACCAATGGTTAGATAGGTACTATAAATATAATAGATTGTTATACTATATAGTAGTACTTCATACTATTATATTATACATAATGCACATTGCATTGTACTTATCAAATAAAATCACAACTTTAGAATTTTTGATCAATTTACTTAGAGGCATTTGTTTATTTTCATTTTCGATACCTATACCTAGTCAAGATATTATTTTCCTTATACTTAATTAGTTTACGAACAGCGACCCATCAAAAATATTTTGTGACTCAATATTGAGTTGGGAAACACTGGATTATTATAAACTAGGTGTAGGCAGTGGTTAAAGTGAGGGGGGACGGAGGGGGACGGCGTCCTCCTTCTTTCTTTAGTTTAAGTTTGGCGTCCCCTTTAGTATATAGTCCCCTATATATATATTTCTAAATGTTTAATTAAAAGTCGAGACTGAATTTGTTCTTTTGTACATAATATTCAAAAATTAAATGAAAAAAGTTTAAAAAATGGTATTCATAGTTATAAATTGCATGCAAGATCTATATTATAGAAAAAACTATTTGGATTTTTCTTCGTTCTCCAGACATTTACTCCTTGCAGGCCGTAATATAGGTAATTAATATGCGTATTTTAAAGTTATACATAATAATAGGTCCGTGATAAATTTTTACAAATTAGGTCAATAATAACATGGATTAAAAGTTCAATTTTAAAAAATATTTAAAAAAATATTACGGTACTGGTTCAGGGGACGCCTTTTTTTTGGCATTAGCTATAGTCCTCCCTGCAAATATATTCCACTTTAACCACTGGGTATAGGTGTGGGTGAACGAACGACTGAAAAACAGTAGGTAGGTAAACGGGCTGAAATATAATCGGGAAAAGAGATGAAAAATTTGTAGTCTATTCTGATAAATAGGGTAAAACTTTTTTATTGGTTCAGTAGGTTTGGGCCGTTTAGTCTTGATCTTGATCGGCTGTGTTTGAGTTTTAAAAAATTATCGGTTCAGTCAGCATGCAATCCATGAAAAATCAGACTATGTAGTGTTCTAGTAGGTAGATATTTATTTTTAGATTTGATTCCAGAATAAATTACAAGGGTTCGATAAAAATATAGAAGAAAAAAAATTATTTTTGATCTTTTAAATTACTATAAATTTAAAGGAGAAAAAAATGAATTTAACAATAAAAATAAGCTACGAAGTACGATGGGCACTAGATAATGTATATTATTTTCACTTCATATTTCCAACATGTATGTAAGTAGATAAAAATGATAAATATTACCTACCTAAGTTTTTTTATTCAAAATATAGATATATCATAAAAATAATTTTTCCAATACTAGGCTTTAGTTTAAGTACAATTGAATACTATAACATCGTCGCCAACGACCATACCACGTTGAATACACCAGTTCTCGTCTGATCACTGAAGTTAAGCAACGTCGGGCGTAGTTAGTACTTGGATGGGTGACCGCTTGGGAACACTACGTGCCGTTGGCATTTTTT
>JAIPRL010003966.1:0-42203 GCA_025469235.1 Pemphigus obesinymphae | reverse complement strand
GGGTATGAGTGTAAAGATCGGAGCATTCCTTCTGGTAGAAAAAGTGTTTACAGAAAAAAAAAAAAAAAAAAAAAAAATAAACATCATTGTAAAACCATAAGCTTCCTTGCTACGCTCAGAATCTAAAAAATAGAATTAAACTAGCAATGATGGAGCTTCAGCCCCTTAGCCCCCCTCTCCGACGCCACTGGTGCTAAGGCTCGAGTAGTTTTTACAATTAATAAAGTGAAGATGTTTGTCAACGCTACAGATGAATATGAGAAAGATCGGGTAAATGTAAAAAAATGTGCCGAATTATGGAAAATGTTATGTGAGCTTAATAATATACATAGGAAGGTCGAAGAAGATCTTCAAATCATAGAGTTCGCCGTTGGTCAAAAATTAATAAAATAATAAATAGTAAAAACAGAATAAAATATAAATGCTTTGTGTGAATGATATTTAGGTATATTAGGAAACTCAGATATACTTACATCCTGTATAAGTATTTATATAATATAATTAGGTTCATAATATTATAATATAATAAGTTATATTAAGACATATTAAATTCATTGTGTTGAACTGTACGTAGCCCTTGTGCTTATAGTAAGGACAAGATAAACTATAAAATTTGGTCAGATATATTTAAGATATCTGATCCTAGTTTCTATTATCAGATAAAGAACATAAGTTATGTAAAATTACTTAAGTTTGAAACTGATTTTAGAAACCGTATTTCCAGCAATAAATAGGTTTCATATGGTAAAAATTACTTCTTTACTATATTATAATATTGTTGATCTTCTAAAGGCTTGTGTGTATGTTTAAGGTTAGATAGTGGTGAACCGAGAATGATATTAAAGAATTTCCAATTAGCCATATGCAGTTAATTTGATTTGGGAGAGGTTTAAATAGTATTCGCCATAATTTTGGTATGCCAATATCGTGGTTACACTTTTAGGTTTGGTCTCTATACATATTTTCATTTACACAACTACGTAACTAATTAAATTATTAGTAACCCTTACTGTTGATATTATAATATACCTACTTATATTGTATAAAATATTTAAAATATAAAATATTAAAACATAAAATTAATTTTCTTAATTTTAAAACAATGAATGAAGAAAATTATGAATTTCCTTTTGTATTGATCAGTTTTACAATAACATATTAAAAATTCAATACTATGGAGTACACAGTGGTGGATTTAAGTGTTAAATGCTGGTCGACCAATTCAGAAGGAAGTCTCAATCCATAGGTTAAATTTTGTTCTGAATACTACGGGTTAGATTTCTAGTTTAGGGGTCCTGAATCCAAAGTTCGACGGGGTCCCCAAATATACCAAAATCGTTTTTAAGACAAAAAAGAAAAAAAAAGCAAAAAGCCTATTTGAATGGTGAAAGTCTCGGGTTAAAAATAAGAAGAAAAAATTATATTGAAAATTTACCGTTTTTGCCACAGCACTGCAAATCGTAATATAATTTAATATATTGTTTATATATAGAATTAATAAATTTGTAATATATTCCTAAAAAATTGAATTAAAATTGAATTATAGGTACTGGCTTAGAAGGAGCCTTAGAACAAAAATTAGCAAGGGGCTCCTTCGGAATTTATCGATTAAATGAAAATTAGATCTGCCACTTGCATTACAGCTATAATTAAATAGCAAGCAATTGATTAATATTATACATACCTATTCGATTTAGTACTTTTTATAGATATGTTAAAAAAAATGTGATTACCAGTGATTAAATATTAAATATTAGTTATTTCCTCCTTATTTTGTTTATTTCATATTATGTCTTACGGTGGCTGGACCAGAGTGAGAAACTCTGACATTTTTAAAAATAGGTGTTTCAAGCTGACATTTAAATAAATGAGTATAATTATTAAATCATTTTTAAATATTACAATCTCTATCTATATGAGTCTATGTTAAAATTTTAATTTATCTACATAGATTTTAATTAAATATCTTTAAATTGAAATTTGTATATAAAAAGTAATTTTCCAAGTCTCACTGCAACCACCCTTCTTCCAAACCAATATTCTTATTATTTGTTAAAGAACTGATAATTTCTATTCTTCTTCTTCTTATCGTGTCCAGTGCTGGGTAGGTTAAATATTTTGTTTTAGCCAGTGAGTGGCAATTGATATTGCTTTTTCGTTGGCTAAAGCCAAGTCGTCAGTCGTGCATCCTGTCGGGGCTAGGGCGCACTGTAATAAGTGGTCATCTGATTGGTCTTCGCCCATTCGCATAGTATGTCCGGTTCTTTCTGGTATCCCCATTTCATCATGTTCGCTTTTGTTTTTGCTACTTCTGCACTTATCCTATTTAAGGTTTTCCAGATAATCCATGGTCGGTTTCCTCCACATGTTAAATGCTCAGCAGGCGGGACAGGTTTTTCGCATTGTACCTTTTCTCTCCATTTTCGTATTCTGTGTTGTTCTGGTGGATCTTGGATCGTGGTTGAGTTGGCAATAAAGCTTCTTCGAGATTTAAGTCTCCTTTGGGGTCCTGAGTAACCATGCATGGGGTGTCTTTGGTCCATCGTTTGTTTGGTTCTCTCTATGCATGTGGCCACATATCTCCGTATTCTCGGTGGAGCTGTCCCTGCTAATGGATATATATATTTAAGTGGCGTTTGTTTGAGACATCCGGTTATCACCCTACAGGTCTCATTGAGGGCCGTGTCAACATGTTTTGTATGTTTAGATTGGTTCCATACTGGGCTAGCGTACTCACCAGCGGAGAAGCAAAGTGCTAGTCCAGTAGTGCAGATCGTGTTTGGAGTGGCACCCCATTTGCTACCTGCTAGTTTCCGTATTAGGTTGTTTCTTGCTTCAACTTTCATTTTAGTTTTCTTACACTGCTCTTTGAACGTGAGAGTTCTGTCCAGAGTAACCCCTAAGTAAACTGGGCGTTCTGTATTTCCCAATGGTTTTCCAAGCCATTCAACTTTTAATTCTCTTTTTGCCTCGCGGTTTCGGAGATGGAAACTGCATACCTGTGTCTTATCTGGATTGGGTCATAGTTGGTTTTTATGTAATAATTTGTTAATTCTTGAAGTGTGCTGGTAAGTTTACGTTCGACTATTTGGAAGGTTCTGTCCTGCGCTGCTAGGGCTAAGTTATCTGCGTATAACACTATGAAAAGTTATGAAAACATGTCGGTTATAAAAGTAAACTTTATCATTTTATTTTCCACATAATTTTTTATTAATTTGCATTACATGCGCAAACGATTTTCTAAATATAAATATAATTTTGAATTAATAGCAGTATACCATGCATCTGGTATACTGGGATCAGTTATTACGTAATAATAACAATGACGAATATTTTTTAATTGATCGTTATCACAAATCGCATTTTATTATGGATACCAGAATTAGAGAAGTAACTATTACAGTGAAAACATAAAATGTCTAATTTTATTAAGTATAAAAAATTATTTAATAGCTATATATTTTAATATAATAATAAATGTTTAAATATTGAAGGTTAAATCATTTTAAATATAAATCGTAAGTAATAAACTAAGATAAAAATAGCATACATTTATTTTTATTTTTTGCATTTTTGGAAATGGCAAGCTGTATTTTATCAGATATTTTTAAGACGTGTAGCTAATCGATTATGTTCAAATTACTGGGTATGTCATCAATCAATTACTATTATATATTAAAACACAATTTATAATTTTTTTTACTGATTTTTAGGAAAACCCGATTATCGATTTTAAGTCTTATAGTTACGATATTGCAACTAAATATATTATATCAAATTACAACTTTATTTGTTTTTTAATAATATGAAATTCATTTAAGCTTAAAAAAAAAATTTTGAATGTATTACAATTCGAAAAATCTATAGGAGTTTTTATAGTAGAAATTTAATTAATAGAACTCAGAACGTTTGGGTACTATATATATTTTCATAAATAAAATTTCATTAGAATGCATTTTAACATTTATTTAACATATTCATTTATTTTAAAAAATTTATGTTATACAAATGAAAACTTTATATCCTCTAGATAACATAACCTGATTATCATTTGTCATCACCTTTAGTGCGGAGAGTGTGATAAAGGAAGAACATTATTTTGTATACTACTTAAATAAACTAATGCCTAATTAGTAACTAGTGTAGTACTATTATTTATAAACTGGGTCCCAATTAGTGTACCACCTGTTGTCAAGGACTTAACACAAATGCTCCTGAACTCGTTGTAATCAGTACTTCAAAAAATGTTTGTAAGAAGGAATAAATTACAACATTATAAATTACAAACATTCAAAGAATGTAATTGAATCGATAATTATTATATATTACCTAGTCATTATAGCTTTAAGTAAAAAGTATAATGGTAAATAAAAAATTTAATAATGTAGCTGATGTATAATGATATAGTCCCTCCTACTAAATTTTTATTACAATCTTTTACTTGTTGATATAAAATATGTCAAGTGCTGCGTTTGATTTCTATAACTTACCTATATCAATTTAAATCCAAATTTTATTACACATATCAATGAAGAAAATCCAATTCTATATACGTCCATTTTTATAGTGAATATTTTGTAGTGTCACAAACATAAAAGTATCCGGGGTCAACGAATTAATGTGACTCATGTGAACATAATTCTAAGAGTATCGCAATAGTTACATTACATCTTGTAGTCATTTGAATCAAGCTATATTTTATGTATCGAATACAGTATTTTGATATTTAAAATTGTAATTTATAATATAAATATGATATAGTTTTAATATGCATAATATTAATTATGAGTTATAACAAATAATTTCCAAATTTTTTTCGATAAAGCAAAAGATTGTTTGGAAAATCTATTCGAATACAAATTTGTACAAAAAATGTACATGATAATTGAAATATTCTTTGAGCATATGGATATTATAGTTCATGAGTATCGTTATATTTTATAAATGTGTGTCTGTATTTTATATAAGAATATTCATCAGTTAAAATAATTTCAATGGACTGATAACGTTTATTGAAAACAAGTATTTACAATTTCAAGACGGACGAACACATTTCATCGATTCATTTACTATTATTTTTGCATGTATATTCTGTATAATATACATATATACACACGCATATGAAAGTATTTTCAAATTATTCATTCGAAATATTTTTTGTTATAATAATTTGTTTCTGTGCAAACAAACTCAAAAAGTATTTTAAAGAAATATTACCGTATCTTGTCGTGCGTTCATGCATAACAAATTGTTATCTAAAACGTCGTGTAACGGAAATATTTTCACATAACCCAACCTCTTTTTTTTTGCTTAATTGTTTTAAGTTATTGTACGATATTAGGGTATAGGAGGAACTCTTCAAATACTCGTTCAAAGAAAGGAATGTCTAAAAGAAATGAGAAAAGTACGTATCTCATCAGCTTTAAGTCTTCCTTTATTTATTTATTTATTTATTTTATTTTTTCTTTATAAATGTTTCTTTTATACTTTCCGGGTATTTCGTTTACTACTGTGGGGCGGTTATTGAAAAAAATAAAATAAAAAATAAAAATTCCACGCGATAAACTACCTAACCTCGCGTGCTACACACGTGGAAGCCGGCAACAAAATGAATCGAGAAACTATTTCGTTTCAACATCGGAAATAAAATAAAAATACCGCCAGTAAAGTTCCTTTTTACTTTTTTTTTTTAAACCTGCAGCTCGTATGCGACTTTAATAGCATTTGTCAGTGAATTACCAGACGGTAATAGTATTGTGCGGTTGTTGTGGATGCCCTAAGACCTGTGCCCACTCCGCCCTTGTAGAAGATTTAAGTAAAAGTAAAAAACACATACTTTGACAAATAGTTCCTAAACTTTACCGAAGCGAAAAATTTTGGCAATTTTTTAAGTAATTTTTCAAATATACTGTGATTTTACTGTAAAAATGCCATTCTAAAAGTAAAATGTTGGTTTCCCGTCATTTTAAGTCCCAATCTTTTATGCTTGTCTTGACCATATATTTCCCTCATTTTAAATGTACTATACGGTCTCTCACCAGTCCATTCAGAATAATCTAAATTAGCAATACGTTATTGCTTTATAAAAACCATTATCACTCCATTAAACTACGAACTTGATAATATTGACTCCAGAATGCATATACGAAATGTCACAAACTACTTGGACACGTCCGGCGGGCATCGACCTTAAGTGTAACCGATTTGCGAAACACACCCACGTCAATGGATCGACCTGTTATAATTACTATTCAAGTTAATCAAACGTGTAGAACCGAGATCCAAGATCTCATGATTTCGGTACATTTATTATTCATAGAAGGACGAATTTAATCGGATTTCAGATGTGTAAATTGTATTATAGAAATTCTGGTTAGCATATACGGTTTTGACGGTTTCAATCGCAAATGTGTTAAAAATACCAAAATGCGTGGATCCGAATTTTTGTACTATACTATTATTGTATTTATAATTAATAATCTATAAAAATAATTCTGGATTATATATCTATTTCAAATTAAATTTGAAGCTTAAAGTAGATTTTAAATAGTCTTTTCAAATTTATTTAAAAATACGTCATGTAGATTACAATAAGTAGTATACTAAGTAACAATGATACATTTTTAATTAAATAAATGATAACAACATCTGTTTTAAATTCGAAATTTTAAATAAGTAATGAGTACAATTTTTAAATTGGTAAATTATGTTTTAATTTAAATAACTATTAGGTACTGATGAAAAAATAGAATTTCTCCCAATATCATTTATATAATTATTGTAATTTATTTCTCAGCTATTTCTTATTTTATAGTTTATAGAAACTGATTTACAATATAAAAATTTATGGAAAATTTATTTCTTTAATAACATAATTTTATAAATTTATGTTTAATTATGATCTAATTGAAATTAAATTCGTTTAAAATTAACAAGAAAAACCGGAACTCTTATGGTATGCAAAATTATTTACTATGGAAATATTTGGGTATAATAATATTTGTTTATAACCGTTTGATCTAAATTAACAGTAAAAAAAAAAAAAAAAAATTAAGAATAGTGATAATATTTCATACATGAATTTAATTGTTAGATAATAGTTCTGATCAATTTTGTGTAAGGAGGACAGGATTTAGGGGAGTCAGTGGAGCTATGGGCTCTTCTATTACTACAAAATAGTTGATAACTAGAGAAATGTTTACAAAAAAGACCGGTTTTTTTTGTTTATTTTTTAATTTTTGAAATATTTTTTACGGCACTCACCTAAATTTGCTTCCAGAGATAACAAACTGTAAATCTAGCCCCGAGTGTATATCGTAACAATAATACAATAACGTATATTTACATAATGGTTATAACAATAATGTAATTATAATAATGCATCTCCATTATCATATATAAAAAAAGTAATTTTTTTATAACTACTACTATATTGATATCCAAAACAGCAATATTGATAGACTTAATAATTCTTCAAATGTTTTCTAGGTTATCGTTAAAATACAGTGGCTTGACTAGGATTTTATAAGAGGGGTGAGGGGTCAAATATCTATAACTATTTTGATATGAACAATTCGATTAAATATTAATTATCATTGATATTATTATTCATATAGATAACATTTATTATTAATATATATTTTGAATATGTATATATATATTACTGTAAATATAATTAAATATCAAAATTAAATGTTTCTTAGAATGTAAAAAAGCCGGTCAATAGGGATTGGAAGTACCTACGTTGATCAATTTATAGGATACTGGAGGTAATAATAATTATATGCATAATGAATTTGAAAGGATTTCTTTCTATAAAACGATTTTGACCAAATCTCGAATGTGTATAACATAAGAATTACTATTAGTATTTTTATGGAAAATAAAATTACGATTTCAATATACGTATATAGAGTTACAGTAAACATTTATGTAAATTAATTTTAAGTCAATTTAAAAATTCCGGCAGTTAAATTTTCTAATTTCTAATTATTTTTAGAATTATTTGGTTGTTATTAAGATGATGTATCAAATATAACTATGATTAGTTTGTTTGTTATTTTATTGTTTATAACAAATTCTCATGATATTTCCCTTATAAAATATAATTTTTTTTAAGAAAAACTACTTAGAACATTAAAAATGACCCCAACCAACTAAAATGAATTTCCTATAAAAAATCAATCTATACCAGAAAACTTACTTATATTATTCTGCATTCACTATATACATATGTACATTAAAATTCTAAATGATAAAAAATACATTATTGCAAAACCAATAAGTTACAATTTATTAAAATTTTTTAAATTTTATCCAAAAGACGATTTTAGTTACTCAGTTAAATTAATATATACTTCTTCAGATGTAACACTGACTTACTTAATGGTGAATATTGAGAGTAGCTATGGTAATTTAATTTTAATTCTAATGTAAATTTCCGTAAATAATTATCTAACGTTTTTAAGTGTAAAAATGAACTTTTAGCTTCAAATTATGTAATTAAAGCGTTATATTTTATTCTAGCTTTTATAATTGAATCAAACTATTTCAAAAAAATAAAGACATGGAAGAATTTTAGATAAGTACATGCTTCGAGGATAACTTCACAAAAAGTTCATTGAATAATACCCAAAATATTTAATTTTCAACATATATGAAAATTCAGAAATCATATTTACATGACTTTTAATTAAATACCTGATAAATGACCTAATTTTAGATTCAAATTATTAAAATTTCCTATTTGAAAAGTACTAAAATTGGCATAATATACATTAGTGTTAACAAGCGTCTCATTGCTCATAGACGTTTTACTTAGGTAGTTGTGGTGAGGTGAGAAGCTATTTATTCAATGAACGCGAAAAGGGTTACATGAAACCAGCACAGATGTTCAGCCAAGTTTAATACAATTAATTAAGACGATTCTGTACAAACACAGACGACCTGAAGCTTTGGAACCAAAATAAATCGTGGAATTGTTTTTTGAAAACAACATTGAATTGTGTTCATTTTAAATCAGATACTTTATTTGTATTTTTTAGTGTTGTTCCATACGCATTTTTAGTAATTATTTATCAATTAATTGAAAATTCGTGTAAATTTTAATCGAATTTAGATGTATACTAAATAACTGAAATTTACTGTAAATACCTGTAGTAGGTATTATGTTCTAAAATTAATTTTAATAGTTTAAAATTTTAATTTTATGCGATATTGTCAATGAAATAATAGTGCTTAAAACAATACTTACAATAAGATTAATATTTTAAAGAAACTATAGAATTTATTATCATCCATAAAAGTCGAGTTATGAAGGATAAAACTGTAAAAAGTACTATTACCAAGTAATTGATTTTCAAGAGAGTATAATTTTATTTTTATTCTATTATAAATGTTCATTTTTATTATTATACGATTTCAACAGGGATGATAAATTTTATTATAGTTTGTAATTAAATTTCACATTTAACTTATTATAAAGTAAATAATTTCCTATATTAAAATGTATATATTGTCAAAACGTGCTCTTTTCACCAACAACAAGTTTTTATGAAAAATATATAATAATACACGTTCAAAATATATATTCAATATTTTTGTCTTATCGTACTATGTCACCATCAATGGAGACTATTGGAAGTTTAAATAAAAATAATAATAAATAAATAAATATTGTTACTACTTTTTGGACAGAATTTGTTGAATTAGCTTTAGGGTTCAGTTTAAATCATGTAACGAAAATGACTCGTTGTCAAATAATTTTACTTAAAAAAATGTATATGAATATATATGTATATAAAATAGTACTCAAGTAATAGATTTTGAAACTTATTGGTAGTAGATATATAAGAATATTACTTTTATTCAATTATATTTTATAGATATTTATACTAGATATGTAGCTATAAATATATAATATATCCTTAATAAATATAATTTTGTTAATTCGGAACTTGGATTTCTGATAAGAATATATTTAAGGAAACGATAATTCCATTAAATGTCAAAGATTTTTTTCTTTAATTATTATATAAATGTGTTCATTCATTCTCTATAAATATGTACACAAATTCCAAACACTACTTTTATACATAGGTACAAGTTTCCATAATATAACAAACATCATGCAGCAAAACTTTTTCAAAACCCCTATGGACTTTTATTCATTTTAAATAACTTAAATCATCATCAATTTAAAAACGGTATGAACAATCGGTTTTCCTAATATAATTCATATGGTATTATATTAGAATTAACTTAATTAATGCAATAAAACTAAACTTGTTTTACCAAACTATAAATGTTTTTTGTATATGATATGTGCTTTTCTGCGATTTTGATTTGTAATCTTTCTTAATGCAAATACAATGATCTTGACACATAAATTACTCATGTCTACTTTGTGATTTTACAAAAGCTTAGACATTTGAATAGTTACTTTCCGTGTCATACTAAATAATTCGAATCTATCTACCGACAATATGTATTCAAATAATATCATATTATATTATGGTATATCCCATAAAACCTTGAATTTCGGGTGTTCCATGCAAATAAAATATATAACAAACTTGTTAAAAAGTAATATTCTAAAGCATACTATTTCAAAAGTCTAGATGTTTAGAAAATTAAAAAACTTATGCTAAAACAAATTTCAATCTTATTTAAAAAAAAAAAAAAAAAACTAAAAAGTGATATTAGCAGCAATAAATTTGATATTCACTGTGTGTACAGTAATATTTTTAAAATAATATCAACAATATTAGTATCGTTTGTCAATATTATTTATTTTGATTATAAATATACTTACTAATAATATAGTTTTATTAAAAAATTATTGAATTTTTTTTTTTAAATAGGTAATACTTTCATTTTTTTAAATTGAAATTTTTTCATAATCAAAACTACACGTGTTATAAAAAAAACCTAACCATTCAGTTATTAATTCGTTTTTCAGATGATTAAATATTATTAATAATCAAACATTTTCTACTCGATTAATACAAAATATTCATTTTTATTGTTCAAATTTGTGAACTTTATCACCATATTATTATGGAATTAAGAAAATATTTTAAAAATAATAAATATGGTAAATATTACATTATTTAAATTTACATTATTCAATAGACTTTATATTTTATTTAGATATATATATATATTTAATTTAGGTAATTTAGTCTGTGTTTAATAATTACTTAAATAAATATTATAAAATGTATTTTGTGTATGAGACAATAAATCTTAAATCATAAAAATAAAGGTTTTTTGGCAAATTAAACTTATATTCTCAATGTTTTGAACATCAAAGGCTATGAGAAGTTCATGGAAAAGAAATAATTGTCGATTGAAAATGATCATTAACGGTTTATGAGAATGTTAATATACGTTTTTCAGTACCTATCTAAAAATAAAATAATTATAATAAAGAGCTCAGTTATAATATTGCTTGATCACGAGCAATTTTGAAACAGAGTGTTTTCTAATCGTTTTTAATATTTAAATATTGTATAATTAATGTTTAAATATTTTATTTGCATATTTTTATTATGGTTTGAACTTGTGCATTAACTGTTCAAAACTAAATGAAAACGATATTGGTTTACCAAGTGACGTGTTCAAGTTATTAAAGTAAATTGTTTTTTCATTTTAGATATACAATATATTATACTTACAAACTTTTTCTTATACGAGTATATACATAATTGTACAACATTTTTGAATCTATTTATTGGCATTATAATTCTTTGTCACTTTAGTTTTACTTTTTTCATATAAAAATAAAAAGTAAATAATTTAGAATAATTTTAATTTTATCAAATACCTAAATGAATTGTCCGTGGGGTGCTATTATGTATGTTTGATGCACTTGAGTCTAAGAACAGGGAGAATAAAAAGTTCAGTATACCCTTTAAATGAAATATGAATAATGTATGAAGCGAATCTTTTCTCAGTGTTCTACATTGCTTAATTTTATTTATCAAAGCTCCGGAGATATATTCAAAATATTTATTTATTCCTTCTGTGGTGCACTCGTAATCAACTATCAGTTAGACACGGACATTTGCTAAGTAAAATAAAAATAAAAACATCCTCTTCTCAATACGCCTGCAATTATACGAATATGTTAAATAATATTTTATTTTGTTTTGAAATATGGATGACTATCCATCTATATTTAATGCTATTTAGTTAGTTAGTTAGGTGTTAATACTGCTTGACTGATGACTGAGTTTTTATTTTTATCAATAATTAATGAGTTAATCTAGATAACGAGTTAAGGTAAACTTTGGAAATAATTATGAATAACCCGTAATGAAACAAGTTATTACACTAAGAAACTTAAAATTCTCAGGAACTTCTAAAGGAATTTGAAACCTTATTTACTTTTATCCAATATTTACTGAAAGATTAGAAAATATTTAAAAACTTGATCTAACAGAAACACGAATCATACCATCCAAATTTCATTTTTTTTTCTTTTTTTTTTCAGAAACAAAACCAAAACTTAAAACGTTATTTTCACAATTTCAACCTTCAAGGAAAGAGAAACGGTTATATATATTTATAAATGGATATAATTAAGAAATATTACAGTTACACACTGAAACATCTATTTAATATTTACTAATTACAAAAATGTTTATAGGTAATCACTATTCACTCAGTAAAATGTTACGGAATTATTGGCTACGTTGTAGGTATTTTTGGCTATATTGACATTGTATAAAATTAATAAATATTTTACACATCAACCGGTTATTACTGAGGTATTTAATAAATAATATGTAATCTATATCATTCTTCAATTTCAGTTAAATCATATAGAGTAAGTTAAAAAATAAATAGCAATTATATTATTAAATTAGTTAGTTAAGTTCGTAAAGTTCGTTTAAATATTATAGTCATTTTTATTATATATCAATAAAAAAATTAAATTATAAATATATGAATTTATTGAAAAAAAAATTGGAAAATTAACATTTAATTAATACACTTATGTACTAGAGATATACTAGTGTAAACTTGTAACTATATCGGCAAGTTCAGTTCATTTAACGTTATATAGTTTATTTTATCCGTTAATTTCTCCCCATCTTGGAATTTTGTATGGATTCCAATGTTAATAATAATATAGGTACCAAAAGTTTTTTGAAATAAAAAATAAAAGAAACATGTCAAATAACTTCCCGTGTCTTTTGTAAGAATAAAGAGAAGGCGAAGTTCCCCAGGAAACTCTATTTCTGAAGGCCATGCATTAAAAATTTGGTAATAAAACATTATTAAATTATGTATTTTACTCGGCAGACTATCATATATCATTTTCAAGGTGTATAATATCAGCTGCAACATAATATTTTAACTATACCTTATATTGCAAAATACATTCTTAGGTACTGGAACATTATCAAGTGACATTAATTAAAACATTATAACTTTATACTGTTTATAAAAAGAAGTTTCCTGTAACACGAATTTTTATTAAAAATAATATTTGACTGTATATATTTTGTTATGGTTTACACTGTAACTGCAGTCACTGTGAATAGCAAAACAACTATTAAACAACAGCATAAATTAAAAATAGGAATGTTTACTCAGGAAAACTGAAATACAGGTCTAAATATCTAACATTTTAAAAATGTGTGTAAGTGTAGTCTTGCAATACTTTTTTAATTTGTATTGTATCATAATGTCTGCACTATTATATTAATGGTTCGTCAGAAATTTTTGTATAATTTGTTAATTTTAAATTTAGTTATTCTTTAGGCTAAAATAAACTTCAAAGAAAATTGTATAATAATTATTTTTTAAACATTGAATAAAATGACTTTCCTATCAAAGTGCTCTTTGCTCGAAAACTGTACTGGACTCCTCTGTACAAAATATGTACCCTTATAAAAAAAAAAAAATTAATTAAAAAAGCACATCATTATAAAACCAATACATTCTACGATAAGTTTATAATTTAATAAACACATATATTTTTATAAAAATTCAAAATAAAATACTCGTTAGTTATCTGTATGTGTACAGTTATTATGGTGGTTTTTCATGTTTTAAATAATTATTACTTACATCAGTTCTTTTTCCCTAAAGTTTACGGTAAATAATAAAAAAAAAAAACATTATGCAATGAATAAATTAATTTTAGTTTTAACTTTTGGTTTTTTTTTTAAATTTATTCGTATACTACAATATAATGTATATTGTACTTAAATATATATTTCAATTTTAATTTATACAAATATTGTAGATTTTTTTCTTTGAGTTATATTTATAAAATTATATTTGATAAAGAGTAATTTCATATTTCTTGCAAGTCACGTAATTTTGAGTGGTTTTAATTATTATTGTACACGGACGATATCAAGTATTTAATATATTGTATTGAAACCCTTTTAGGCCCGTTATATTTTTAATGTCTGTTAAAAGCACCAAACTTGAGAAACTATTGGGTTGAAAGGTGTGTTTATTGTGGAAAATACGAGTAAAATAAACTTCTTTGTAGATAATTTAATGTCTACAAACCAACACTGAGATACTCTCTACCGTAAAATTAATAGGTCCAATGAGAACAGTATATTTTAGGTTAGAATATACATGTTGAAAGTTTTTATTTTAGAGATATACAATTATATGAACAAAGTAATTTAGTTAAATATGTCATCTGCATAATATTGAAAACTATTTTTCGTCATTTTAATACAATGTACAAAAAATAAGAAAACCCCGATATATTTCAGCTGTGCACTTGGGTTTTTTAAAAAATTTTAATTCAACAAATTTAAATTTAAAAATACCATTATATAGTATATTATATGGAAGTAGTTGAATATATCCATTTAAATAATATTTTATAGTATGAACTTCAAATCTAAAAATATAATAATATTTGTAAGCATAATTTTAATAAATACATTCAACTTGGAAAATAATTACAATTGGGCATAATGCAATATAAATTGTATAGGTAAAAAATATAAAAAATTCACTATTATCTATATACAAAAATCAGATTATATCAAATTCTTAGCATATTTTTTTTATACTAGATAGTTAATAATACTATTGTCTTCAGTATATCTTCATGTAAATATTGTAACATTATTTTTATTAAAATGTTGTTTATCTGATAATTAAAAAATTGACTATAGTAAGTATTCCAAATATAGTAATCGAAATATACTTAAGTTTTCTTAATACTTTTTAAATAAATTTAAAAGTATTTTATTCATTGAAAAATATTTTCATGATCCAGTCATATTTTTGAAAAAACTATTTTTTAGCACATTTTTCTCAGATTTGAATATAAATATTTTGTTCAGATTCTAAAATAGTTACAACCCTGAAAGTATACATTAATGAGTGTTTTGTATTTATATTTGGTTATACAATGATATATTATTACTATTTAATATTTTCATTGTTTATATATATAATTAGAGTTTTATAAATATTTGGATGCTTATTGTAAAATATTCTAAATTATTTTTAAAATACTTCTAAACTATTATTTTTAACGTATTCAAATAAATAATTTTAATAATTTATTTGGGAGTATTTTTTCCTTTAAATATTTTATCTAAGTCTGCAATTTAATATATACAATATTATGCAGTTTAAAAAATAAATGATTTTATATGATTTTTATTTAGAAAAAAATATAATTGAATTATCTTTAGAAATTTAAAAGTTTTATGCTATAACTAATTACAATGGGGATTATTATGTTTAATTAACCTTTTACGATAGAAAAATTGTAAAATTAATTCAAAATACAGAACAATCAAAAACAATATAAGGACAAATGTATTTAGATTTTTATCTAAGATGCATTTTTGATAATTGTTCTGATATATTGCAATATTTTATCTAGTCAGAATAGATGGTAAATAAATATATATATATATTTTTTTGAATTGTAGATACTTAGTCTCATCACTGACGATGATTATATTAAATATTTAATTCACATTTAATCTGTAATATTATGTTTTCAAATGCAATATATTTACTGTAATTATTCAACAGCTTTAGTTAGGAAAATTATTATTGGCAACCCATGAGATGTTTCTAATTTATTACTCTCTGTGTTTGTACACTTAGGTGAATTTGAATAAGCTATGCATTTGAAATTCAACCCTATCGGGTTTAACATAATCTTTTATTCTGACCTTAATCTAAATATGATTATAATAATCTATATTGTTTTCGGAGTACCTACATGCACGTTCCACAGATGAAATCTATTTACAGAATAAAAACTAGGGCTTAATTGCATGCCTTTAGAATATTTTATTCGATCGATTTTCATTAAATGTATACTACTGAATCATTAAAAAATGAATGGGTAGATGCGTATACTATTACGTATAGCGTACGCATGTTCATTCTGAATATTCATTAAAATTTATAAAATAAATGTTATGTGTTGTTAAAACACCGTATAGGTTTGTACATTTAAATTTTTATATTTTAAAACTTACAAAAAAATATATACATTTGCGTTTAAATATAAAGGAATACAGCGAAAACTTTTCATACTGGATTTATAATGCGGGTGCACTGTAAAGTATACATGAAAGGAATGGCTGAAGATACTCAGAAATATACACACATCGAAACACCTTGTATATGACACACTAGAGTTTAAATAAATTATTCTGACAAAGCTTAAACGTATGAATATCAAAAAAACGTTATAATATGTAACTATAATAAGTGTTATATTACGAACATGCTTTAGAAATGTTTGTAAAATCAAAAATAAAAATTGTGAATAATATAACGAATTAAATAATAAAGTTCTTATGACTGATATTAATAGTAAAATATATTTTTTAAATATTTTTAATCCAATAACTGTTAGTGCTGAATGAAACATTAAAAATAGTTTTTCCTTATTTGTATATATATATATATTTTACGATTCAATGCCTAAAATAATATATAACAACACAACTAAAGGGATGTATATAATATATTATAAAATAATATTTCACAAAAATTAAACAGATAACTGAATAGTCACTATCGCTTTTTTACATTAACAAACAACACTAATATATAGCTGGTTTCACCGGCTCTATAAAACATAATTTTATGGTTTATTGATTTTATATTGATATAAAAGTATACATATACAAGAACAATTGGTGCATAAATAAAAGTTGAAAATAATATACATCTCAATATAACAATATTTTTAAAATAATATCAATTTTAATATTTATAGGTAATCTTGAATTATCGTATTAATGATTCTGAATTGAGCGAGAAAACAAATGGCTTTCCAATAATGTACTTATATACCTACTTAACTTTTTCTGCATGTATTTTTCCGGATATACATTTTTACTTTTAATCTTAGTCCCATATACACCTATTTTTCAGTATCAAATCATACCTAGATGGTATTTTTTTTTTTTTTTTTTTAGATAAACGCGCAAGGACAAGATTCCGAAAAACGTGTTTTCAATAATAATTCCAAACAAAATGCGTCTAGAAATTTGAAATTTTCAAAAAGTAAGTATTTTACTATTATTTATTTATATAATATATATATCATGGCATTTTTAGAATTATATACAGTTGTATTTTTCATTCATTTTAAATATATATTATTGATTTCAAATTCCATATACCCAACAACCAGTATTCTATCTAATTTACAGCATCCACCCCCTACTGACAGGACATTTTTTTTAAAGTTTTTCTTTTATATCTTTTCTTGTATCTCCTAAATATTTTGATTTCAACGCTACAAGTAATATTTATCATTTACATAATTAGGCATTATTTTTTTCTTTGTAAATATTAAGGTGACTTATTGAGTACTATTTTATTATAACACACGAATACGAATTAAATGTTCTTATGTAAATTATTGTAATCAGTTTTAACACTTTATATAATTTCCCACGATATTCAACAATTCTTAATATGGTTAATTGGGTTTTAGACATATTTTAATCATTTTAATTCATATTTTTAGACATAACAAATTATAGATTTGGTTCACAAAATAAAATATTTGTGTTCATGATAACGTCCACACTTAAGGTAATTCAGATGTGTTGAAGTGTTTGCAAACAAAATGGTCGATTTTAAACGAATCTTTGTAGTTTATTTTTAATTTTTATAACGGATTTATGACTTTTAATTGAGAACTATTCGGAATATATTTTTATCATATTTAATTCATTTTAATTTATACCTATATACATTTGAAGTAAAGCATTCAAAAACGTATTTTCAATGAATTAGTATAATTATTATCTATATACCGTATATATTTGGCTAATATTGTTTTAACTGTAATCTTTACGAATGTTTTCCAAAACTAATCATGTCAATATATTTATTAAATACAATTATCATTGAAACAAAACTAATTTAACCATGTTAAAAGTTATTATACTAATGCAATAATTATTTATAATAAAATTATGCTTTTATATAACTTGTAGAGATACAACTTGTTTGCAAACTATTAACGAAGTTATGTTAAATGTTACTTTTTCAACTATCGGTCTCTTATTCACCGTATTATTAACCAAATTGTAAATATAATATTCGTTTTAAAATTGCCTTTTCTCAATATTTTCATAATTTTAATATTGATACCATATTACATTATTTTAGTTTATTTTAACACATAAAAATCAAAATTGTAGAACATTTAACCTCCCTGTAAAAGTAAACATTAAATAATTAGTGTATGCATTATTATAATCGGAAAACAACTTGTTTTTTAATTTAAAGATTATAATATAATATAGCTTCTACGTATTATATAATATAATTATTGTATAAAAGCTTTGTGTAAATGGACGTAAGCAGACTATCAATATAACACGAGAATAATTATATTAAATTTCAAAATTATTATCGAATAAAACACTATATCAAAATCAATATTTATCCCGAATATATAAATACTATAATATAGTAAATATATTTTTACTAATGTTGTATTTACTAAAATATGATTATGTAATATGCTTTTACGTATATCGTGTGTACGTTTAATCAGTAATACGTCATTCATGTTTGAATAAATCCATAAGATAATGCTCCCGTATAGATAGCATTAGAGAAGGCTAGCTACACAAGGATGATTAGTTAAAAAAAAAAAAAAAAAAAAAAAAAAAACGTGAAATGATTTCTACCGCAATGAGAACGAATGCGTGTTATGTTGGCAGCTGTGCAAAAGGAGCGCGTCCGTTTTAGAGTTCACGAACATTATATATCAAACGAAGGAAAAATTACCTATTACGGCGACGTGCCGGGGAGTCAAGAATAATACGGAAAATCGTCGAAAAACTGTATTATATAATATAGTATACGAGTATATAAGTATTATAGACACACACGTGCCACTCAATTTTCCGACGGAGAAAAACGTTCGGTCTGAATAGAAAAAGAGCACAAAAATTAGCAATTTACAGTCAACGTCGAAATTGAAAAAGTCAAGTATTTTCAGTTTATTTAACGGAAGATATAACCGTAATACTCTCTTAGTATATGCTATAATATAGTATGGACGGATGCTTTTCTTTTTGGCCCGATAAAACCACTAAAGAATAATATTTTTGCATTGTTTATTTTTTTCCGTTTCCTTTATTTTTCATCCACCCCTATATATACACAGCGTGTTTATAGAATACATTTCGTTCAATTGAAAGTCATCGTTTATTTTTATGTATATGAAAAAAAAAAATTCCTTGATATTTGCATAATTGAACGTAGTTTTGGAATCCGGCTGAACAAAAACAGTCTGGTATGGAGCATAAAAATATGAATGCGGCTAACCATGAAATTTCACGTTGCTCCGTCTGAATACGAATGACTGCGATAATAGTGCGGGTAAGCCGATGCGTATTAAATAAGTGCCGAACAAATATAGTATAAATAATAATATCGTGTATGTAATAATAATATGCAAAATAAAGTTCCTGTTCGATGTGCGAGTAAATTATCGCGGGCATATGATGTACGAACACAGAATAAGTTATCTAAATCAGAATGGATACACTATCAGTCAAACTAAACGATATCCGACATTTTAAATATGTAAGTTTAATCACAGACACTGTCACATTCATCTGAAATTGCTTAATTCAATAAAACAATCATGTCATTTAATCACTCATATAGTCAAATTCCATTGGTAATTAAGGTAGGGGAAGCACACATCTTATACCAATATCCGGAGTAATGTTTGCATAAAGATATCCATGTTATCAGAAAAAGTTGAAATTAATTTTTTAGTAATAATACAAATAATAATAGCCTACTCAACCGGTCATCTATGATTATTTTTTCCACATTTTTGCCCATAACTGTATCACCACAATATCTATATTAACCATATTTATTGTATTATTTGTTCGTTTATTTTTTAACAAACAAAGTGTTTTTTACCTACCAACTTTTTTTTGTGAATTTTTCATCTTAAAAGTCACGTTTATGAGTAATTACATATTATTAATTAAAATTATGGTAATTTCAAGTAATAAATTATTATTTTAGTTAACGTAAATTCAAAATAATGAATCCGTATTTTTTTTTTTATGGTAATATTGTTGCTATAAATGATAACAACTATAGACCAATGCATGGTCCAGTGCACTAACCAGGTATCTCCATATTTTTAAATTTAATAGAAGGTATAAAAAACTGTTTTATTAATTTCATCACAATAGTACACAACAATAGTTGATATAGGCATATAATTGAGTTCTTTAAATGCATAGTTATCATATGGCTTAACATTTGTGTCAAATTAGATATAGTACCTTAATTTAATGTTAAAAAGTATAAAGTCATGATAAAGATACCTGGTTTTTGCCCGTAAAAGAATAATGATATTTTGGTAATTTTATTTAACTCAAAAATGGGTCTAATATTAATATTTTCAAACATTAAACAGTATAGAAAAATTAATATATATATATGATTAATGTATATCAATTAATGTATATTAATGTATAATCAGATTTAATAATAAAACATTGAATATAGTTTCTTAAGAATATTGAGTAATGGAGATGCAGACTGGTTTTTGACCGTAAATATATGATTACCTAATAATAAACGATTGAAATATGAATAATATATTTTATTCATTAATATAATAATAAAATTGGACATGTCCAAATTAAAAATGCACATAAAATATCACCTGATATAATTAATATTACGCATATGCCATGTACAGTTATATCGATGTTTTAATAGTAAAAACCAATCATATCCAAAGATACCGGGTTCTATTGCACCGAATATTGCATACCAGTTATCTCCTTATCCACGAAATTGGTATATGTAATACACATAAATATAGACTAAGATTTTCTTTATCAGAAATTGGAATAAAAGTTATTAAAAAAAAATGTTTATGTAATAGAAACTATAATGGAATTTAATAATATTTTGATTTATTAATGAATTTCGAATATTCGTTTTTGTCCTATGCTAGAGAATAGAGAATAGAGAATATATTATTATGTTATTGTATCCAAGTTAAATTTAATTCAATATACAGTTTAACTATAATTTGGATATATTTGTATAACCCAATGATTAGAAAATTTCTATTTGTTTTTGGATCAAAATAATAGTATTTTTAAAAGATTATAGTATGATTTAAAAGTATTCGCGGTACAACCTATGAGCAGGTATGATATTAATAATAAACGTGTTGAAAATTTTTACAATTTGGGTGAATAGGGATTACGGCAAAAGGATCTGAAGCACCGTGTCCTTTCGACGTTAGGACTGTGACACTGTGAATGTACAGCTGTCGTCACGTTCACGATATATGTCGTTTGATTTAAAACCGAGAAACTGTAGAAGTACAAAGCTAGAATAACAGTGTTGCAACAGGAGGTAAATAGAAATATTATATTCCGCGTTACACTGACATGTGAAAGATTTTATTTTTATTCATTCCGTATACACTGTTTAGTATTGGAATAGATCGTGCTCTTCATATTTGCATCTCTGGCGGAGCTTTTGTAAAAAAAAAAAATAAAAAGTACACTATAAAATATTATGGCATGAAGTGACGAGTATATTACATATAATATTATTTGCCGGGATGGCACTTTTTCGATACGACCACGTCTATAGGGAAAAATTCAATTTTACTGTCGACATTTTGGTCGAACAATATGTATTCATAGAACACAAAATACTAAAAAAAAAAAAAAATAAACTAGACAAAAAAAAAAAAATATGGAAACGGTGTGCTAAGCCACGGAAAAAATATATTCTATTTAAAGCCGTATAATGCACCGGGGGTTAACTCAAAAGATTTATGACTATCGAGCTTATATTTTTATATTTTTATGTACCTATATCTGTAGTGCCGCTATCAGCTATGATGCATTCGTTGGGATGGATTTATCTGTACCGAACCGATCGCTATTTTTAACATTCTATTTTGCATCTAAACGCGCGTGTACTGAGTACGATAATATTATGTTAACGTCAATAGAGCAAATGATATGGTGTCCATATTCTTCAAAAAGGATATCTACCCATTATTATCAGTCTTGTAATGTATCTGATAATATATATATATATATGAATGACAGTATTTTAATACCTATTTTTTTTTTTTTTTGTATTTTAATAGGTATTCTAAACACATTTTTTTATATTTCGAATCTGTTAATTGAATACATTTTCACAGTAATGTTGAAAAAAATCATTAGACTTACTATGTTTCAGTTATCTATTATGGTTAGTTACTCGTACCCGTGACGAAATAGATAGATATGTTAACAACAAAACGAATTTTAGTCCTTTACGTGCATCCCCACTTTAATACTCTTAGGTTCTCAGCTTTTCATTAAATTCTGTGGTAATAGCTTAAAAATGTATGTCTGATATATGTAACCAATGAAAAGTAGAGAACTTAATACACGGTAAAAAGTGGAAATACTTCATAGAGATGTGCATATCACAATGTTGCTGATATACCTATCTATTTTGTCATGTCCGTACTAATAAATTATGATACGGCCAGTCCTAATGATAAAGACTAAAAACATATTTTTAGTCCATTATAAAATATGAAAGTAGTTGTTTTTAAATTATTAAAATATTTTTTAAAGTAGTCGATATATTTTCGGAGTATATTTTAAAAATCTTCAAATACGTATTCTGAATATCTTCTCAGTTATTTAGTTATTTATTCGAATAACTGTTAGGAATACAAAATAACAGTAATATATACATGAATACCTAGTATTATACATATCTCAATAACTGTATTTGTTGTATTTTAAACACAAATCTAAAAAATATCACAGATTAAATATTTGTGTATAAACTAAACCAAGACACAAAACAAGTGAATACTCGGTAGGACTAAAATATTATTAATGTATAGAATGATAAAACTGTTGATGTGTACTAAGAAATAAAGATTTATGAGATAAACCTAGATACCTCATTACATTATCTTATAGTAAAATGATATTGAATGTCATTATGTAATCAGATTTGTTCATCTAATAATGATAAATCATGTTATGTTATTAAAATCAATAGGTGATTAGACTGTTAATGTGTTTGTTAAAATATGATGATTATGAAGGAATACTTTATAAATATTTAAATGTAGTTACACTCGTGATTATATAAAAAGAAAATTTGATACTAAAACTGGAAAATTTTTAATTAATTTTTAAATGTAGGTATTTAAATGTGTAAACATGTATACATGTTTACAAAAATGTATGTATGTATGTACGTATGTATGTATGTATGTATGTATGTATGTATGTATGTATGTATGTATGTATGTATGTATGTATGTATGTATGTATGTATGTATGTATATATGTATGTATGTATGTATGTATGTATGTATGTATGTATGTATGTATGTATGTATGTATTTATGTATGTATATTAGTAAGTATGAATGTATATGATTTTAAATGATCCGCAGTAGTATTAGTTATTTTTAGTGTTTACATGGAGTGTGATATATCTTGAGTTTAAATAAATAATATTTCTTGAATTTCTTACACACATTTATAAATGTACATTATTTTTTGATTCGAAAAGTCTTGAGTATTATATTTTTTGAGTTTTTCCCCATTTTTCTGGATTATTTTATAATAATATAAAACATATTGTTATATATGCAATATAAATGTCAATGAAATAAAATACATAAACACAATAACTAAGAATTAAAAAAAAAAATAACTTGTCCACAATTAGAAAAAGTATTGAAAACTATTGAACAGTTATATATTCAAAAGTACTCAAATATATAATATAAATGAAAAATGAAAGCCATTATAACTATCAATACTTTTGATACTATTTCTTTCGAAGTTTGCAAAAGCGTCTGCAAAAATGCAATAAAAAAGTAATATTTTATTCGAATTTCTATATTTTTAAAATATGAGCATAGCAATGAAGATTTTAATTCTATAATAATATTGATTTTCAACAAATGTTTGACCTAAAGGAGTCGAATAAAAGTTTTGATGTTTCTATAGCCAACTGGTTCTATTTGGTAGTTTGAAGAGGTAATTATTAGATTTCTCTAGTTTTTTCTTTAAACTAAAAAACAAAACTTTGTTTTATACGTTATATAAGAATATAATGTATGCAAAATGCATATAACAAATGCATTCTACAAATACAAGGAAAATAAATATATACGTATATAGTGTATACAAACAATGTAACTATCTATTTTCATCATAGCGAGGCGGGAGAACAATTGTTTTTCAATTGTTTTTTAAACAACAACAAGAATAATATTAAATTAAATTTATAAATTTAATATAATTAAAATTTTTTATAAAGCATTTAACAAGTAATATAAATCAAAATCCCAGTTGAAGACAGGGACGACAAATAATAGTATATTTAGGTATTATATTTA
This sequence comes from Pemphigus obesinymphae, assembly GCA_025469235.1. Classification (NCBI taxonomy): domain Eukaryota; kingdom Metazoa; phylum Arthropoda; class Insecta; order Hemiptera; family Aphididae; genus Pemphigus; species Pemphigus obesinymphae. The sequence continues at coordinate 17,275 of JAIPRL010003966.1, read as the reverse complement.
AAATACATTTGATTAACGTTTTGTGTAGCAAATTATTTATATAGGCTTATAATTTATGTATTTTAAAGAGATCATTTTTATTATAATAAAGAATTACATCGTTCAGAATCATATTTATTAAATAGTTTATCTAAAATAAAAACTATATATTATCCTTTTCGAATACAGAAGATAAAATTTACCAACATTTTCTCCTCGTATCCTACACCAAGTGTGAAGGGCTTCCTGGACGGATTTTTTTTTCAATTAAATTTATGAAAACTATAGTTCAATATTACATTAATATATTTTACAATAATAATAATAATAATAATAATAATGATGATAATAATAATAATAATGATAATAAATTATATTAATTATATTATCATCGAGTATAAAATGAAACATTTTAAATATGTATAATGCATTCTTAAAACACAGTTTCTAATGATGTTTTAATTATAACTAGGTTGCTAGGTATATCAACATCACAGGTTTTCCTTTACTTAAGTAGCTTTTTTTCAGTAGTAGATAGTGTTTTCAGGAATTAGAACCAAATGAAGGACAATTAGTTTTAAACTGAGTTATTTCCCAAAAATTTAAGTACCTGGAAGTAGGAAATACAAAAAACTTTTAACCAATAATTGATTCATACATGTGTAGTAATTTTAATCGGAAAAAAAAACAAATTCATCGAGTTTCTATACTGTTGGAGAACGTAATTTATTTCACTTCTTCATTTAAAAATTATTCAATAATTCGATGGTCACAAAGTAACAAGAGCTGTAATTATCGAAAACTTTATTTCGTTAAAATATTTGTTTCGTAAATGGTTGATTTGGAAATTAACTGAAAATACGTTTGCAAAATGACCGTGAACTAAATTGCATGCAGATGATACACCATTATTGTGATTCATACTGAATGGATGCTGACTATCAATTGATTGTACTACGATCTATTTGCATATCTAAACATGTAAACTAAATCCCGAAATAGAGAATTCTCTGACCCCCTCACCAAACAAATATATTTTTTGACTTTGTTCGTTAATTAAGTTCAGTAAATTCACCAATTCAAAATATTATATTATTTAAAATTTATAATTCTAATTAAATATCCCATAATACTTTTATTGTATATTGAAATAATAATACATTTTTTTTTACTAAAGGAAACACGATCGATAAATCAAATATTATTAATAAATTATATATTCCGTAGGGAAAATGTTTTCAATGTATAATAAGACGTGATTGTAGAATTATTATTATTCCTTTTCTTTTTTTTTATCATCTAAACAGGTCAAACTAATAAAACAATTTTCTCTAAAAGTACCACATATTCCTATAAATAGTGCAAATGAAAATAAATGTTTGACAACATAACATTAAAAAAAAAGTATAATTCTGGTAAACTGCTATAAATATTAAAATAAGTTTCCCCAAAATTGAATGCATTTTATGCTATTATATTATACTATTTTTCATATGTTTTTTTTTTTTTTTTTGTCATTTTTATATCAAAATCACTTGCATTTTAACGACGATTCCTTGATTATTTTCACGACGAAAAAATCACACGACAAATTGAATAGTTAATGTGAACATTTTAAAGCTTCAAAAATAGGGTACTTATTCCACACATATTTTAAAAATTATTTGTGTAAATATTCGTTTTGGAACTTATTATAGGTAGTCATAAAGTACCTCTTAATATAGGCAACTACTGCATATAATATTTACTAAATATGCGAGTTATAGCAATAATAATAATAATAATAATAATAATAATAATAAGAAAAGCATATACTTTAAACTGTACGCTTGTTTTGTGGAAATGAAGTTATTAAGTGGTCGTTTAATATAGAAACTCAACCAAACAATTTTGAAACGGATAATAATGTAAGGAAAATATTAAAAAGTACCGAGCCGTCGAGACAGATGGTGTACGGCCAGATGTTGCCAGTCTTAAATTTCCCTAGCATATTCCCCTCTGCACCTCACGATCTAATAGAATAATATAATATAATAAATAATGTATGTAAAAAGTTTAGGAAATTTATGATTTCAAATCGTTAGTGGGGAGATGAATTTTCATTATTGGCACAATAATTTTTATATTTTAGCCTATGCCCCCCCTCCCACATATATATATATATATATATTATTAAAAACACTTTTCAGCACATATAATCACAATCATTTTTTTTTTTTCATTTTTATAATATTAAATAAATACATTTAGCTATTCCAGTAATAAGTGAATTTCATTTGCTTAGTATTAAATTGTTTTGAATTTTTTTTTTTTTAAATAGTACTTGTTTAAATACACGGTTTTTTTTTATAAATGCTCTCAACATAAGAAGAATAATTTAAAAAAAAAATTAAAAAATGAATACTAAAAGTGCATTGTTTAATGAGTAATATATAACTTGAAACTTTTATGTAACAAAAAAAATATAACATTTAAAAATATATTATATTTGTATTTGATAAGAATATAATATAAAATCAAATATAACCAAATCATATCAAAAATTGTATTATTATGAACGATGTGTATTTAGTAAAATGAATACATATGGAATAGAGTACTCATATCTAATGTTAACTAAGCATAATTGTTGTTATTTATTCAATAAGAGTAATAACATTCTAAAATTCCCTGCATATAGTCTCTTACTACTGCTATTACAGCATAATTATCAAAAAAAATCTTAATTTACAACTTGGAATATTACAATTTATTTAATTTTACAAAATAATCATATTGATTTATTTATTGCTATTTTTTTTTTTTTTTACTTTTAAAATATTACAACTTTTTTTTCTTTAAAATATAGCATGTTAATATGCAATTAATGTTTACAATCATAAAAAAATGTAAATTAAGTTGAAAATTAGTGATTAGGTAAGGAGTAGGTGATTAGGTATACCCGTTATAAAAGTAAGATTATACGGTTTTTATTATTTCTAACTTAAATTAGCAAATCCTACACGGTGGTGTTCCAAATCAAACATAGTATAAACGCTAGACAAAAATGCACCACCTAATGACCATATATTGTCGGGCAATCCTGATTTGCTAAACAGCGATAGGCATATCATACCATTTGTATCATTTTCCATCTAAAAAATAAAAATAATAAATAAACAGTCATACATTCGACAGAATTTCAGTAATTTTATTGTGTTTGCCATATCGTACAGTTTATACTGACCTTTTGTATGTAATTTCTTCCTTTAAGATGAAATTCCTTATCACCAATATTCACTGTAATAGTGGGCAGGCTCGCTATTTTCGTACACGATACCTGTTACGGACGCTCATGTTAAACATTAAATAAAAATGTATAAAATCAAAAGCTATTTTGTTGTTATTATTTTTTTTTTTAAATAAATTGATAATTTAATTAAAAATGTTTAGTTTCCTAAAAATAAATATTTAAATGTACGAATTAAGGTGCGCACACACTACTGCCATACACGATACTATGATACGGTTAAAATTGTTTCAATGTTTTTGTATGGGACCCATTACAACGGAAAGATATATTTTCTAAATGTGTGCATTGATCATGTGATAGGTATATATATATATATATATATATATATAATATTTCCTCCAAGAAATTTCTGTGTTTCCTTAATTGCAAGATAAATTAATTAAATAAATATATGTAAATAAAGTTAGATTGACACATATTTGTTGAATAATTATATCATATCCTGAAACTATTAACTAGAAAGTAGGTATTTAGCAGTAAGCATAATTTAAATTGGATTTTAAACCAATAAATAGGATACATAAAATAAAACTTTATTGGGTCTAGAAATGTGTTTTCTATATATTTTGATAAATATATATATGTATATAAATAGTACATACAAATATCTAGACTAGACGTAAATTCTTAAACTAGAACTTTAAAGTATGTAAACACATATTAGTCAAAAAACGTGCAAAGCCTCAAAAGCCTCAAATATTTTAATATTCTGATTTAATTAATTATTATATTATCTCTAATAGGTATACATTATAGTACTTTATCCTGATGAGTAATTTGAATTTAAAAAAATTCATGTTATTTTTTGGTTTCTTGTAATACCCAAAATGATGAAAGTTGTTGAGCGATTCATCATTCATGGTATGTTTCTTTTTCTTTTTGGTAGATAATTGAATTTTTAAGGAAATTTCCTGCTAAGTACCTAACTGATACGATACGACAGTTAATGAAGTTATACCTACCTAAAAATTCATTTTCAAAAGACTTACTCTATATCTGTTGTATAAATACTGTACGGCTCCAATAAGATTATTAATTAAAACTACGTATTCCTCTGGTACACCAATTGTATTTGAACTCGTATCCAGTATCACTTGACATATTGGATAACAAAAATTCTTTGCGTACGTTTTGTTAAGTTGGATTGAAAACCTAATAAGTTGAAAATTTGTATACTGTGATGAAGAAAAAATAATATTTAATCAAATTTATTATATACAGAATGATTCATAAATGTATAAAGATCCCATTTTTATCCTTTAAAACTATTGTGTATATTTATAGGTTACAATTTATGAATATTTGTATTATATTTAAAATCTATGTTTCATACTAGTATTATTTATTTATTTTATTTAGAAAAAGTAATACAAAGTTATTACATTTTTTAATACTAAAATTAACTATTTTTAGTGTCATTTATATCTAAAAAGTACATTTTGAAAAAAAAATATTTGTGAGCCAATAAAACGTACTTATGATTAATTATTTTGTGTAAATATTTCAACGGATTTTTGAAGGAATCAAAATTTTTCATGCATAGTACATACTTATAAAATAACAAAATATAACCCGTTCTTATTCGTTACACAGAATTACAATATCCCTTAAATATTTGGTAGAACCCTAAAGACGTAAACGCATAAAACATAGATTTGGAACTATATCATACTTAGTATATGAATTCCAAAATCGTTAATTTCTTAAATCAATATCAATTGTTAGTAAAGTAAAATTTATATTATTATAACTTGATTAAACATTTTCTAGTAAAAATGTAGCGTTGTATATAATACAACACGGTATTCAAAGGAAAAATAATGATGGGATGTAATTTGCGGTTGTGAATAAACGAGACGTGAAAGGATTGTTGGCTCACCAAGTTTTAAAAATATATTTTACTCTTGCAACTAACGTAATACGCGTTTCTCCATCCATTAAATTGTATTGGGTACGATTTTTATAATCGCCGATACCCTTCAATTTAATATAACCGGATAATGGGTAGAATTGTATACGATCATATAAAAATTGTGCGTTTGAAATTGAAACGTTATCATTTTTGAATGGAAAGGTTCTATATGAATTTATTTTTTCAAAATGAAAGGCACATATTTCGGCAATAATCTCACTGTACTTAATTTATAATATAAATATACTTAGGGTCTCAAAATTAAAACAAAATTGTTGACTTTACTATTTTATTTGTTAGGAAAAATTCGGTTATTTTTCTGATTCGTGATTAGGCATATATTGTATTCTACAAAAGCTACTTAAATATTTTTTGATCATAATATATACGAAGAAAAACAACATAATTTTTTAATATTCTGCTATGAAAACCTAAAATTTTAAAAACAAATGTGTCAGTAGGTTTTGACTATAAATATGTAATTTATATATATATATCATCTGAGATCAGGCCTAGGGAATTTCCAAGTTGTGTGGAATTTCCAACTCAGTGGGCCATATGGCATTTAGCCCGATTAAGTGGTCAAAAATATAATAGCATAAATTTAAATTTGGAAGGTTATTAATAGTCAACACATTATAATAAGTAAAATTTACTTTTAAAAGGGTCAAAAAAACTTTATAGGCCATTAGAAATCCCAAAATTCGGTATGCTGGTAGCATAACTATCTTGCTCTGACTGTGTTTCAGTAGATGTTTTATGTCTACTGTTTTTAATATTTTTAATACATGCCTACTTCACCACGCAGTTTTCAAAATTTCACTTTTCATTTTGAATATGGAATATTATTAAATATAGCTACTATAAATCAATAGTGTAAACGATTGTATTTTTATTAAAATAACGGACTAATTCAAAATATTGGTACAACTGTTTTTTAAAAGATGAATGTGAGTGAAGCGTATTAATTTCTCAAAAACAGACTAACAGCACAAATTTCAGGTACAAGCAATATAAACACTCGCCAGAGAATCCAATTTATACTGTGGTTTTTGTAAATTATGTTTTTATATTATTTTGATTGAATTAAGACGTATTTATCTTTAGTGTTCTCTAAAGCTGTCCACTCTAACAGTAAACTTTAATGTAAGTGAAGTTAAAGTTACCAACAAGTATTTAAGTTTAACTTAAATTATCGAAATTATATCTATATTTAGGTACTTAATTAAAAAAGTTATACTAAAATGGATAAACGCTGTTTTGCGAAATTGATATACAAAATATCAATCTAAACATTTATAGACATAATTAACTTTAGACCCTTAATCTAAAGTTTATAACATTATTAAGAGGTCGTCGCACACCCCAAAATTTTAGGTATCTTGTATAAGAAATTATTTAGATATTTTATGAAAAATAAAAATGTAATAATCAAAAATTATTTTAATGTAATTTAGAAGTAATTAAAAATAGTCCTGTGTCATTATTATTTCATATTTTCATTATTTTCATATTCACGATATTTTTAAAAAAAATGTATTTACGCAAAACAAATAAAATGGTTTTTAAAGTGATTTTAAAGATGTAACATTTATTATAAAATTTGTAGATGACAAAATTTCAGAAATAATCTCATTGGGGTTTAGAATTTTGTAAATATGAAGCTCGTTATCAAAGGAATAAATAACTATATATTCTCCATTTTTAGAGACTGTAACTTTTTTTAAATATATTATTTGAAAAAACGCCAATGAAGTTATCCCTATAATGTCATTCTCTATCAATTTTATAATAAGTGTTTTAACTCTAAAATCATTTTAGAATGCCATTTAATTTATTTTGCGTAAACATATTTTTACCGTGCGACCCCTTCTTAATCATCTTATATTTTATTATTATTAGTTCCTGATTATATTTATATTTTTCTTCATTTTTACATATTATATAAATAAGGATACATTAAGAATAGAATGATAACAGTAATAAATAACAATAATATTTTAATAAAGTTCTTTCGAGCATCATACCTACTATTATACTTACTGATTCATTTGAATTTGCCAGTAGTAGTATTGTTTATTCGGTTCATATCTTATTACATCTACATAGGTCATTTGATCGCCTTTTTTTATATGTCTTGGTTCAATACCTCCAAGAAATATAATTCCTGCTTTCGGTGTATTCATATCCCTGTTGAAATTAATTTACTTATTCATATTTAACTTTATAATTTGTCAGTGTATTGCATCAGACATATAATATTTATTAATATATTATAAATAAATTATTATTTTTATTGTAAATATATAAAAATTCAATTTTTGTAATTTTATATTTTTTTTACATATTTTATTTGATACTTTTTATAGTCGAATGTTGTCTATAATAATCCAATTTATTCATTATTAGTAACATGATTTACATATACCCTATAGATATGACCAGTCATTGTCGCCGATTACGTACGTCAAAAACGTGTTCAGGATAATTTTCCGGTTCAAGGAATCGAATAGAAATGTTTGTGTAAAGAGTTTCTGATAGAAAATTAACTTAAAAAATGATCTTTAAAGAAATAATTTTTCAATTCTTTAATAACTGTTTTCTAATCGATAAAATCCATAACCATAACAATTTAACTGAAAAATATACCAACAATGTACGAACATCGTCAAAATAAACATAAGTGATAGTTAGTTATTAAGTTTATTCTAGTATAGTATAGCCTCTAGAAATATTTTATAATTTCATTGTAAATCCATTTTTATATCCTTTAACAATTAATTATTATAATATTTTATTTTCTAATAAAATTGATTGAACATTATAATATCAACAGTATAATTTAAAAAAAAAAAACTGAAATTTGCTCGTCAAGTATCAGTAAATGTGAAATATTTTCACTTATTTAACAAGATAATCTTATAGTATATATTACGTTAAATTAAATACAATTATTGTAAACGAAGTTTCTGTGTAATAAAATAATGATTTTATTAATAAAATAAAATAACCATAACTATCAAAAAAAGTTCTTTGTTCTAATACTTTTACTTCAATCCTTCTGAATTAATAGTAATTGCTTAGAGAGAAAAAAATATTAAAATTATTGTACAATCAATACAGATCACTCGTTCCATGTTGTAATATATTTTGGGATTACATTTATTAGCATTTTCACATTTAACAACTACAATTTATTGAAAACTCTATATAATATATAATACCAGTTTAATTTAAGATTTTACATGAAAATATTGATAACTTACCATCGTTATTACAATTTATTATTGAGAGAAATTGATAAAAATATGCTAAGAATCCAATACTGATATTCAATATATTTTACTAATAACTATAATTCGATTTAATTCTACATAATTTTATTTCGTGGCCTTGGGATAAAAAAAAATTTATAAAACAATAATGAATGGTACAACAAATTAAAAATGTTCTATTGTACGTGTGAAGTCCATATTAATATGAATATCCTTATAAATCATAAGATTTAAATTAAAAAACAAATTTATATAATAGATATTATAGTATATTTTTAAGCGATGATATATTTTATAAACGATTCCATTGGATTTAAAACATACTTTTTATTTATTACTTGATTTTATGTGTGTCAGTTTTTATAGTATCAACACAATAATTTGCTATAATAGTTGAATAACAAGAAATTCAATACATTTATTTATTATTCATTATTATTATTATTATATATTTTAATAATTTTGGTTATTACTTATTATCATATTTATTATACAAAACTATACCACAATAAATTTACAATTTAAATTCTAAGTAAAGGTATATTATAACATTATTCATAATAATATCAACATAATATAATAGGAATACTTCATGTTTTCGTTGTATAATAATATTGTTGTATGATAAATAATAATAGCTTATTTTTATGACTAATGTCTTGTTAGATTTAACATAGAACTAGCTGTGATCATCTATATTATATTTATAATCAATACCTTTTATGACAATATTAATTATACGTTGATGAGTATTTTGAAATATTTTCAACAAAAACTGACCGTAACTTGTTTAAAGCAAGATTGTAATTATTGTAAATCGCAATAAACTGATAGCATAATTCTATACACAACATAGACCAATATTGTATCTTACATATATGTGTGAAATTCAAATCAAGATGGAATACAAATAAAATAACTTGAATATTTTACCTTTTTTTCTAAATTAAAATTTTAAAAATCGTATTATATTGTATTTGATTTTGGATTTGTTAATAATATATTTTTAATAAGTCAAATATATAATAATTTGTCTATACTCTTAAAAATGTCTACACATTTTGTTTAATTTCTATACTGATAAGATACATATTAGGTATATTATTAATATTGTTACTTACCGATTCATGTACAATGAGAAAATAGGTTTTGAAATTTTTTTGTCACTAAGAAGCTTGTAAAAAAATGGATTGTTCGTCGCTCTATCCAAGGTTTTGAACGCCAAACCTATCACTCCGTCGGCGTGCATTAATTGATATTCAAACGTGTTAGGGACCTCTATGATTTCAGCAAATACCAAGTCAGAAACGTTCAAATGAGCCAACTAAATATATATATAAATATTATTTTTATTTATATGTATTTAATAAATATTTTCATTATTAATTAATTGGCAAATCCTATGAAATCGTGATATCAAAAAAAAAATTAAATATTTTCATGGTTAACGTGCAAACGAATTATAATAAATTCTATTCTTATAAGTACACTATTACAGTACAAATTATTTAAATGAATAAAAAAATAAAATTCACAAAAAATATATTTCTATAATATCAATATTGAATTATTCATAAATTAGTTATAAAAATAATTGTATATCTATTTATAAAGATAATATTTTGATAGTTTGATGATTTTAAGTTAAACGTGTTATTTCTACACTATTATGAAAGTTGTAATATTTCTTAAACTTATAAACATATTTAACTATTCTTCATCAAGTTAAGAGTTAATGTACTCGTTTCTTTTTTTCCTCGTTAATTATTGATATTATTGATTACTTCATAATAATATGTATATAGTATGATTTTTACAACACTATATATTATATAAAAGTAATTTTTAAAGAGAAGAAAATTGTTTTTATTTTGTTTTTTGAGATCTTTAACTTTAATAGAAATGCTTTTATTATAGCCGATTTCGTCACATTTCCTACATTGTATATTTGTATATATTTAATTAATGTACAACTAAATAAAAGATTTTGCAATTTTATTTTATAAATTATTGAATTTACATTGTGGATTTATTATAGGTTATTTCAGAGGAAGTGCCGCGTAAAATAAACGTTACAAATAAAGAACGGTCACCCATCCAATCGATTTAACTGCATTTGTTATATTCATTATCTCCACACAAAAACATATATAATATCTTACTGTGTATATTTTCTTCTCAGAGATTGATTGAATGACACATTAATGCACCTTGTTTGTTAGAGCGACATTGCATTCGTGTTCCGTTTAACACCAAGATACAAGAGTATTTTTACATGCTTGTAGGCAGTCAGACCGATTTTTCAAGAAATACCCCATAAAATAAAGAATGATGTCCGTTATATATATCTATTAATCATTTCTACAGAGGCAATTTTATCATACAATTAGTACCTAATTTTATTATGTATTTATATTTACATATGTTATGTTTCTTATTAGTAATGTTTTTAAAAAATCCGAATTGCATTAATTTTTATAAATAATATTAATTTACTAGATATATGAGTACGTTGGAAATAGAAATTTTCTAACTTTTCATGTTACGTATGTGATAGTAAGAGATTTATAATCGTCGTTTCTAATTCCATTAAGTTAAAAAAATAAAATTAAATAGATTTTTCACTTTTTAACTCGTTCATTCCCAGCCTTATTTTAGTATTACTACTGTAATACTGTACTACTGTACGATTCAGCTAAAACGTTGAATTAGAACTAAGAAAAACCTGTTTTAAAATCGGTTATTCTACTAAAATTGAATAACGGAACCAGAACTAATATCATAACTGAAATTAATTTTCATTTAAAAATTTAACAAAATTTAACTTTTAATATTTTAATTTAATATTTAGTTTTAGATTTTAAATCCCATTAATATTTGAAAAACCTAGCCATAATCCATATTAAATCGCCATAGTACTAAACGGAATCAAAATTTTATATTTTTAAAGCATTTAAAACCTTGAATATTTTATCAATTCAGAACCTCAAAAATGATAATGTTTCAACTATTAGATTTGGTAAAAAATCCTGTATATACTATTGAACAAAATCGGACAACTTATGGAAAATATTTTAATCAAAACAATTGTGGCATACCCTGACTGTGTCGCAAGTTAAATTTCCAACTAATCCATTAACGTTAAACGGTTGCGGATCGATTGACTTATGTGTCGATGAGACGTTTGAATCGTACAAATGTTTTGTTCCTTCAAAATTAAAGTCATGAATGTTAATAAGAATTTATAATTCTATACCATGTTGATATCGTTTAAGCTTAAAGTTTTAAACTAATGATAAATCGTAAACTAAACGAGATCTCACCACAAAACGGGTATATTCTTGTGGAACATAATTTTGACGGTATCCACATGTCAGCCCATGTCGTGTCGAAAATCACAGTAAACTTTTGTCCAGGTCTGCCAACTAATATTTCGGCGTAGTATTCACTCTAATATACAAAATATAATATATTAATTTATTTATATATAAATATACAGAAAAATAAATATTTAGCTTCAAATGTTTTATTTAAGTATCAAATATTACGTTTAATCGGTTCTCTTATATGTTTGATTATCAGTTACGGAATTTATTATTGTTATATCGCTTTTAAGAGATTCCGGTAAAATTAGAAAAATATAAATTTCAAATAAAATATGTTCCATAATATCTCAAACCAAATGTAGGTACATGTAAGTAAGTACATGTATTGTAAGTACGTAATTAAAAAATTTTGTTGGAGCATTTTGTAAATGAATTTAATATCATTTTACCAATTTTAATTTTGTAAACAAAAATAAATATTAACATTAAATGCTAACGAAATCGTCAAGTAAGATTAAAATACAAATGTATTCATTTAATTCGTCTGAAAATTTATTTGGTTTAATAAGAATAATAAAATATAAATTTCGCTTGTGCTTTGAACATTAAAAAAAAAAGTTTACATAATTTATATAATTTTATAATAATTTATAAATAAACATATAATAATATTGTTAATGGTTTTCATTTAGATTGTGATAGGTCTTAATACCGCTTCCGAAAATAGATGTTACCGGCTCCGTTAGGATCCGAAAAATGTTGAAAACTGGTTACTGATATTAAAAGTTTTTTTTAAATACATATTTATTCATAAACGGTTCTTTGAATATTTAAAAAATAAGTGGTTACCGCATCTTAGTTAAAAACGGCTTCCTAATTTTTTGGGTAACCGCTTCTCGGTTGAAAACCGTTTCTTATTTTTTTTTAGAATAACCGCTTATTGTTTTAAAACACTGTTCTACTTTAAGCAGTTACCGCTTTTAAGCCGCTTCTAACTTATTAAAACAATTAATTACAATTTAAATAAGAATTTGAATAACCTTTAAAATATTTATGAGTAATTATGACTATTTGACGTTCAATTTTTTGGTCCGCCTTCTGATCCCAGAATGTTTGTTAGAATATTAAAATTATTTAGAAAATAAATCGTATGATAAAGTAAACTTTGTTACGATAGCAAATAATAAAATTCTAAAGAATTTATTACTTATTATAAAATAATGGTCGTAAACAACGATTTTTCCACAATCATGCCTGCTATCATATCAATATTTCTTTTAACTACAGAATAATGGATTATATATAGTATATACCTCAAATATAATATATAAACATTCTACGTACTTAACATAATATATTATATAGTATATAATACTCCTTGTGCATTAATAAAAGCCTATAAATCGATAATCGATTAGTTGTTTAATCAGTTTAATCCAAAAACTTCACGTTTATATTCTTTATAATCATATCTTTAGTATCATTAGGGAAGACTCAATATCATGTATAGATATATAGATACCTACTATGATAATGTAATAAATAAATGTTCTATTGTAATACCAAAATAGGTATAATATGGTTGTATAATATAAAGATTAAATTGTTACAGACGATAAAGGTATGATAAACAAAACAAATAATATTAATAATATATTAATAGATATATAAATAATGATTTTTTTTGCATTTCGGATAAAGATTAGAGGTTTATTTTGTTACTTTCAACATGGGTTATTGGTTTCGTTACAATTACCGGTAAATTTAAAATCTTAGAATATAATTTTTGGTTTTGGGTTCTTAAAAAATGGTATTTTTGCCGGTTTTATGCCATGGATTATGATTAAGACAGATTAAGTATTTATTTCTACTAAAATATAATTCTGAGTATATGTCTATTACTAAATTTCATATAAAATAACTGTAAACAATAGAAATAAATGTTAAAACTTGTTAAAACTTACGTCCAAGTATTTAAACAAAGTAATGTTTTCGTTTGTTGGAGGATGTACATTGATGTTTAAACGTTTCGTATAATTTGGATCTTTTATCAACATTTGCAATGGTGATTTTCGTCTAATCAGCTGCATACTGAAAAAAATTAATTACGTTATTATATTACATGGTTTTTATAGAAAAAAATTTGCAAAAAAAATTATAAATGTTTTAATAAAAAAATTTTATTGAATAAGACTTGCCGATAAAGGTCGTTTTGTTTTGCTGTAGCTACGGTACAAAAACTGAAAAGTTGACACAAAACAATAAAGAATAAAAATGGGTCCATTATGTATATATTTAAAAAAAAAAATTGAATGACAATATATATTAGTTCGATTCAACATTCGATATTATACTGAAACAATTCGAACAAACTATTGAAAATAATAAGAAGAATAATATGATACTCTAAGCAAATAATGAAATGATAATAAATTATTATTATTTTATATGAATTATATTAATTTCTTTGTAACTTATCAATTATTAGTCAAACATAAACACTATCATTATTATATTATAGATTATATTTCACAGAATTTTCATTTAAATATTAAAAAAATTTTAATTTTAATTTTTAAAGAAAAAATATTTTTTTTGGTATATTTCATATAAATTTTTTTTTTAAATTACAACCATCATTTTATAATAAATGCAGTGTTTAGAATATTATAGTTTTTTTTATCAAGTAAAATTATAAGATTATAGTCGTGGTTGTTATTTAATATGGTTATTGAGTTTTTGGTTCAGATATTGGTTAAGATCTGATTTGAAATATGTTCAAAATAATCACTAAATATTGAATACGTGTAATAATTATAACATTAAAGGACCAACACAAAACGAAATATAAATATAAATGTAATATAGTGCTTTATGAAACAGTTTTTTGATACCTACATTTTTTTATCATTGATTTTAATTTACTTAAAAGTAGCAAAAAAGTGCACAATTTAAGAAATGTGTTTAAATTCACAAATTAATGAGATATCATCAATATTTTAGGAATCGTTCATTGTATATTAATCTTGTCGTAATAATTAATTTTACTAAATATGATTCAATAACTTCTTCCTATATTATATTAATTAAATTGACCAATTGAGTAATATATTTCTATAAAATGCAATCAAGGTTCAATCCTATAATCATTCATTTGAATTTATCTTTTCCAGTGTTATGTAAAATTATTATGGTTTTAAATTTCTATTTATCTTACAAAAAATACAACTTTAATCATTAATTTGAAAAAATAAGTATGAAATTTAACTCCATTACTGTACGAATATAAAAATAAGAAAATAATTTAAATTAATTGTAATTTAATTATAAATAATGTATAATACACAAATGAGAAAATAGGTATTTATTTCGTTGATTGATAACAATTATTATATTCTTAAATTTAAGAAACATTTCTAATATTTATTAATAATATAAATGTTTAATATTGTTCAGTAAAACACCATTATCTATAATGAATTATGATTTATTGAGATTAAGGCTAAAGTTTATAATAATATTTGTTTTTATTAAATGTAAATAATTAGACACAGTTCAATAATATTATAATTTAAAGTATAAAATATTATAAATGACCTGCTAGGTACATAATACTAATATATAGGTATTTATAGGTATATATAAACATTATAAATATATACATTTATAATTTAAATATTATTGATTTTTATAATATATATTAAACATATATAAAAATATCTACTACAATATTATAAACATCGCAATATAGTTTTAAATAGGTATATCTAATGTTGAAAATAGTATTATTTTAATATAAAATTATAATTGAAATAATATTTTGATTTTTTTAAATGTTGAAAACCCAAGTTTTTTTTCATTTTGTTGTTTAGAATTATCTCTGCGACATGACAAATTTTTTTGAGAGCAGACAGTGTAATATGATTTATTATTTATTTTTTGAATCATTATACCTTTTTATGTGGTTCATTGAATTTGAACCAATATTATTTATAAATGTTTAAAAAGACATAAATAATTTATTAATACTGTAAGTTTAAGCCTTTATGCCTGGATTAAAGAAAATCCATAATATGTATAATTATTATAATATTTTATACTATCATAAATAAAAAAAAAAAACATTTTAATTGCCTATTCATGTTTAATAATTAATTTGTGAACACAACGATTTTAATATAAATTATTAAAATATACATAGTACATCATCCCCCGGCTGGGATTAAAATGCGAGAACCACTTAAATCAAGAGTAAAAATTGTTAATAATTAATAAACATACGCATGTCATTTTATATAATAAATAGTAAATAAATAAAAATCTCTACCGTAGATTATACATTTTAAAATTATTGTTCCTGAGTATAATACTTTCTCGGAACTGATTTTTCAATATGATTTTATGTTGACATTACTTGTATCCTCTTTAGCAAAAACCCTAAACATTTTTTACCTTTAAACCTATTTTTATATATAAGTATATATAAAATAAGTGTAGTTGAAAATGATATTATATATTATAATGAATGAAAAAAATATAACATGACATTTATTTGAAAAAATGTCAACTGCATTATACTTTTTTTCTATTCAATATCTATATTATTGTTTTTCAATATGTATTATAATTTTGTGAAGAAATTAAAATTTATAAAATTAAATTCGAATTTTTAGGAACTTGAAATATTATATAATATAGTGTTAATCTATACAAAATGTCCATTTTGTCCGTCATATTTGTTGAACAATATTTTCGTTATCTTGGGAAATATTATTTTTTCAGTATTTTTTTAAATATAAATCTAATGGTTAAATAATGGCAAAATAGATTTGAAAATAATTCATAAGTGATCCTAAATGGGTATAAATCTTTTCATGATTTTAATTTTTTTTTTTTTATTATTCTAAATATTTCTTTGAATGTTACTTTTACACTATTTTTCATAAAATTGAACATTTCGTAAAAAAAATTAAATTAAAAAAAAATGAATTATAGAGAAAAATATCTATTTAAAACGTACATAGTACATAATCAATATTTGAATTTAAACACTATTCTTGATTTTTACACTTTTTAATTATTTTTTATTTTGGTCAATCATGAAAAAAAAAATGTAGAAGTACCTACCTATAATATATATACCTATATAAACGTATATAACAATTACGTTGTTGGCATCATATTTATGTTTTTCACTCTTCCGTTTATTACCATTCTCTCCGGAAATAGTAATCAGTTTTTTGTGTTTTTTGTTTCAAAAATAAAAAACAAAAAAGTGCGCGTGTAGACTGGTGTCGGTTTCGAGTCAGTGTGCCCAAAATTGTACTCATAAGGGCAGTTTTTGTGCTGCGCCATAAACTTTATACAGCCGCCGTAAATAGGTAAGATAAGTAATATACCAATCTGCACTTGTAGGTCATTAACGACTTACACGCGACGTCGTGGCAATTACGTTATCATATATACCCGGCACGTGTCAAAACTAATCGCA
>JAIPRL010003965.1:0-42204 GCA_025469235.1 Pemphigus obesinymphae | reverse complement strand
AAATCATTTTATAAATTTAATTCATTTTATAAATGTATTTATATTGTATTTGGTTCTTTGAATAAAAAAAAAAAAAAAAAAAAAAAATATTACTAAATATTTATATGAGTTCGGTTCAGATATTACACAACAAAATAATAAACTTAAAAACTATTCATCGGGAATGTCGGACTTAATAAACTATATGCAGTTAAATAATTAAAACTACAAAGAATATTATGTATAGTTTATTATTATTTCTTTATATTATACGAAATCAAAAATTATTAATTCTTTTCTCGAGTTTTTTAGGTATTTATACTCCCATATCTGTCACTGTGGTATTTCTCTGTTTTTACTAAATTCTATAAATTTGTTAATGTTAATATAGCAGTACAGGCGCATTAACTGTAAAGCAAAAATAATTGTTATACATAATTAGTGAGTTTTATTGGCAAATGAAAAATAAATATGGATCGTAATGTAATCAAATACATTTGAACACCTGTGACTGCATTTTACTATAAACTTTTATACACAATGCGGATAGCCACAATCAGTGCCGGATCAACAGAATTTGTCACCCAGGTCAAAAATAATTGTAGCGTCCTTTTTAAATTTTAATAAGCAAAAAAAAATTAAAAACAATAAACATATCTGTCAATTTCTATCAAAATTTCTATTAAAAATTAAAAGCGATAAACGGGACTTCATTTCCAAAAGCGGGACGAAAAACTTAAATATTTTTACATTTTGATCCTCGTTTCGCCCCCCTCCCTAAATCCGGCACTGGCCACAACAATATATACTGTAATTTTAACTGCGTATACATATTATTTCACCAACTATGTTTTCATCTTTAGCGCTAACCAAAAGATTATATTGGTAGAAAAAATAAAGTTTAGTCAAAGTGTTGGAAAACACAAAAACATCATAGTTATGGTTGAAAATGTATACGCAGTTAAAAGTGTCTTATAGTAAAAATACTTGAGTCTTGTAAATTATTCCAAAAATTTAATGTAATACAACATACTATTATATTAATGAGATGAAATCAAAAAAAATTTATATATTTTGAATTTTAGGTTATTTATAGCAATTATAGATTTAAAGATTTTTAAGTCGTAAAATGGGTAATTTCAATGTTTAAGATCCGAACATGAACACAAGGTTTGATATTTAAGGTGTAATATAAAATCTTTTTTTTTTTACATTAATTCATTATTTTACAGTTATTAGGTATATATTACACTAATACCAATTTCCATAACTCAGAATCGCTTTTTATTACGAAAAATTAATAATCATTGATTTTAAATCCAATATACATTCCAGTATCCTATACGATGAATGAAATTAAATGCTTTGCCATATCCTACAGACCTGATTATTGTGATTTGGGTTTATAATAATTTATCCTATACACATTTTGAGATTTTTTTTTAACTATCCAAAGTATCAAAATATACATAAAACTAATATAGCTATATATATTAGAATTCTTTTTTGTGTGCTATAGTTATTAAAATTGATATGTTTGAGTTTGTATTCAGTTCAAATTTTTACGGAATATTCGATCAAAAATTAATCACTCATATTATTGTATTAACGTCCATTAAAATTTATTAAAGTTTGTAGATTTAGATTATCTTTCTCCCTTACTACGCTTAGACCAAATTATTTATACACAATTTTATCGATTAACCATTATTTGTTACTTTGTTACACAAATATTACATAGATATATTCCTGTATATGCTCCTTAATATATTAGGTCTATCTACAAATAAAATATATACTGAGAAAGTTTTTTTTTTTTTTTCTAAAGGAAAATAAAGAATATTTATTGATATACATTTTCTCAATGATTTATTTCTTATATTTTTCGCAACTGGAAAAAACAGGAGATATTAACAATAAATGTTCTTAGTATTTCCAAGGAATTATCCGGTATATAATATTGATCTGAAGTCGGAATTAATAAATATATTAATTATTGTTTATTATACATACTATAATTTCTCGACTGAATAATTTATAAATTTAAATCCAACAATAGTACAATATGAAACAGTGATTACGAAATAAGATTTTTTCTGTAAGAGTCGCTTATATAAATATAAAAAAAAAAAAATCATTATCTATAATCCAACTATTATTATATTTTAGTATCTGTGATACATAGTGAAATGAAATAAAAATAGTTTTATAAAATATGTCAAATAATAGTTTTTGTAATTTAATTTTTTGAAAATTAACTTCTTCCTCTATATTATCTTTTGTTAGGTATACTAGTGATCACTGATCAGTAATGTACCTATTATATTTGTTAATATATATATTATTATGTATCATTTATATACAAACATACATATAT
The DNA here is from genome assembly GCA_025469235.1 of Pemphigus obesinymphae. NCBI lineage: Eukaryota > Metazoa > Arthropoda > Insecta > Hemiptera > Aphididae > Pemphigus > Pemphigus obesinymphae. The sequence continues at coordinate 39,848 of JAIPRL010003965.1, read as the reverse complement.
ATATATATACACACACACATAGTCATAATATAATATACTGATTACTGAGTATATAAATATTATAAAAATGTTTAGAAATAATTATTTAATATTTTTATTATTATTGCTTTATTACGATTTAATTTTCTCTGCGGTTTAAAATTATCTACAATCCGAATCGATTGGTTGGTTTTTATTATATTCTGCGTTATTACTTATTATACGCCTCTCTTTATTGTTAATAACTAATTAAATTAACAGTTTTACATCCTCTTAATTCCCAAACTCTAACATACTCAGGGTTGCACATTCACATATTATTATGGGAGTCGAAAATGGTTCTTGGTAGCTACGACAAGCATAGCTACTAAATTTGTAGACGGGTTCGAAAATTTTGGCCGCCTTGCACCAGACACTATAGCTAGACACCACTAGCGAGAAAAATTTCGTTGACTACCTTTTTTGCTACTTGGGAATCGAACCGTGGACCTCGTGTGCCAAAATACGTATATTGATATAATGTTTTTGTAAGCACAGAATTATTATGGCTTGAGTCTAGTTTATGATCCGAGTCTCGAATTTCAATTTTTTTTTTTTTAACCTTTAATATTTTAATTACTGATTCCAAATATGTAAAAACAAAATTGCGGAAACAAATGGTTAAAAGCAATTTTAAATAATTTTCAAAAACGACATATTGTACGTTGCACTTTCGTTTAAATTTTAAAAAGTGTTGTTTTTTTAACAAATCCTCGTAATCTTTTTTTTTTTTTAATCTATAGTACGTTTAATGCTGATTATGAATCTGCAGAAATCTTGAGCCACTCGCACTTGTTTTGGAAGTTATAAGCATTTAAAGATTGCGTGTAGAAAGTTATAGGCATTTAAAGATGGCGTGTAATATTGATTACGAGCGGCCACTACACATTATTATAGTTACTGCCGACGTGACTACAATATGCCTTCACCCTTTGTGGTCTCTTTTTTTGCCAGACACGTGTATACTTCAAGGAATACTATAATCTTAGTAGATTTGTTTCTTAGATTTAATATATTAAAACATTTTGAGTTAAATACGTTTTTATTTATAATATTATATTAAATTGACCAATATCAGATATTATATATTTATTTTTAAATATTCGTAAACAATTTGAATGTTGAAAGGGTATAAATAAGTATACTCGAAACGTATTTACTTTTCCCCATTACCTACCTGAAGTGGTGTTTTATAACAAATCGGCGGATATTTTCAATTTAATTTATGACATTCGAGCATACCGGGCTCGTCCCGTATTCTCATTTATTTTCTCTAAAATACCACCTCAATCTTAATTTGTTACATAAAAAAAAAAAAGAGGTTACGAGGACTTTTTATACAAAAATCACAACATAAAATATATCGTTTTTGATGGTACAAATACTATTTAAAATTGCTATAACTTTTTAATCATTTTTCCGCAATTTTATTTTTACATATAAATACTATCGGTTAAAAAAAAGTTGAAATTCGTGACTAGGGTGGTAAACTAGACTTGTTCCATTATTATTATTTATTCGAATAAAAATATTTCAATATTTCATAAAGTAATATTGAAAATAAGCAATGTTAATACAATGAAACCTCCGGAAAAATACCCGACACATTCGGTCGCTGAAATTTTGACCGCTATTTAGAGGGAGAAATTTTATTTTTATGAAATTAACATTACATTTTTGTTAAATTGTTGGACAAAAATGAAGTATTCTGTATCTCGATAGAAGAAATGTAATTTCGTATGCTATTTTACTGTCCATTTTAATTGTCTATTGTAGACTTCCTATTCGTGGAGTTTCTTGGTCTTCGGACCCATCATTCGTGCATCGACCCGTGCATCTCAGCGACATACTCACTTTTTTCTTGAAGTATCGGTCCTGAAACACGTAAATATTATTTTCGTAATTTTGAAAACCAGTTTAACACTTCATTTTTGATGACAGAGGTTTCTGTTTTCTGTAGCGTTGTCCATTTTGGATTATCTTTTCCATTTCCTACCCAAGTTTTTTAAAGTGCGTCTTTATCCGCTGTAATATCCGCGACTTGTGTTTTACTATTACTAAACTTGTCTGAGAATGCACGAACGCCCATATTTGTATTCGATGCTCGAAATTCAAGAATGTCTATTTTTTCATTTAAAGTTATTCGTTTTCTTTTACTAGCCATAGCGTACTACAATAAACGTTTGTATATTGGCATCACAGACACAACTATAAATATGAATAGGACGATTTCACATGACATGAACTAGAAAAATATTTTCGTCGATGCGATAATATTTCAACGACTGGATGGATAAGAAAAGATATATACAGTATAGTTATGTATAATAGTAATAAAAGATAACTTAAAAGTGTAGAATTTTATTTAGATACTAAGATATAATTTAATTATACCTAAATTAGGTATTTCAAGAGTCGTAACAAGGACTTGGCGAAACTGGCCCAGGCCAAGGGCGCGACAGAAAAGGTGGCACAAAAATCGAAATTCAGTAATATCTATCCCTAAATTTATAAGATTGGGGGGTGAAAATTCGACGGGCAAAATCTTGTAAAAGGAAGTTGATGACTTTATTTTTTTGCTTATTAACTAGATTTTTAAGGAATGGGGGCGCAACTCCAAAAACTTCGTGACTTTTTTTCTTTATTACCAATTTAGGGGCGGAAATTCGGTTCTTTGCCAAGGGCGCTATCGAATCTTGCCACGGCTCTGGGTATTCCACAATTATTCTAAATTTACGATAAAAATAATCAATATCAAAAATTAAAATCTCATAAATAATTATCCGTTATTTAGAGTGTACCGTATTCAGAGTTTTTCCTATATATATATACATAATAGTATTGAAAATGTTTCCGAAAAAACGTCATTTAATAAAATGTATAATTTTAATAAATAATTGTAGCTAATATTGATGTTCAAGTGTGATGATATTGATATAGGTACCAAAAATAGATGTAGGTATTATACAGTATATATCATATATCATGCAAAAAATATAAATTAATCCTTAGACGTTTAACTCCTATTAAAGCATTTGTGTTTATATTTTAAGTATATTATATAACTTAGATTTTCATCGATTTAAATTAACTTTTGAAGTACGGATTCAATTTAAACTTTAGACACGATTAATTTCACTAAGCCCCCAATCTAAGGTGGAAATTCGTTTCAAGTGCTTATAAGAGTATATTATTACACGACGATAATTTTAGACTACTAAAATTATTCATGCTCATATATATACCTACATATTAAAGGGGAGATCTTAATTTTTCGTCCTTTTGCTTTTAATTTTAATCATCTCTAATACTATTATTACTTAATATTTTATACTTTGTATGTATTTGTATTTTATTAATTTTTTTCTAAATTTATATCCATTATGATAACTTGAATTATTTATGAAATATTTCCATCTCGTGTATAAATAAATATATTCAATGCATTTAAGATATATCTATTATAGGTACCTACCAATACGATGTCCGGACAATTGAACACGAAAAATTCAGCGTGAGACAATTGAGCGCCGGAAAATTTAGCGCATGAAATTTGCACTATTACACAAATTTACTATTTTTAAAGTAATTAATTATATATAGGTACATGTATATGTATGTAGATATCAGAATTAGATTTAAGGTAAGGGGGAGGGGTGGAGTTAAAAAACCTATAATTAATTAGTGTTTAATGGATGCATTAAAAGAAAAATTGTTCAAATTATATTCATAACAAAAAGTCATAAGAGTGGGCTGCCGATAGATATTTAATTTAGATTTGTATTTTGAATATAGATATTTAATCATATAATATATATGTATATATATATATATATATATTATACCGTACAATAAAATATGTATATGTATCTTTAATATTGTACGAATTCGGTTTTTTTTTTCAATCATAAAATCCATTATTGTATAAGAATCCTACTAGTTTTAAATTTAGTTGTATATCGGTATTGGTTATAGTCGGTTAATCAGGCCTGATACAAAGGGGTTCAGGGATGATTCACCCCGGAGCCGGGACTTTGACAAGATCTGGATACATGAATCGAAAAACCAAAAAAAAAAAAAAAAATGATTTTATTGAATTTTCGAAAAAATCTAGGCCCCCATGAGCTAAAAATATTCCGTTAAATCCTAATGCAAAATTTGATAAAAATGGATTTTTATACAAAATATACTGTTATCTTACACCACGTATCGCACGCTGGATATTTCATATTTTATATGGGTAGCTACCTATATTTATATACGATAAAACGTGCGACAGTGTCAATGGCGGGTTTTTATAATTCCAGTAATAAGTTGAGTATTATGAGTAAAAATTTTTTATTTTCTGAAACGTGCTGTGGCAAACCTTTAACTACTTATATATGCTTTATAATCATAAGAAATATGTCAAAATATGAGCGTATCAAAGAGTTCGCTTCAAACAAAGCTACAAAAGCACATTTCTAAGTAATAAATATAATGTACAATATAATTTTACACTTTTACAAATAAATAAAAAAATGCTATTAAATAAAGTTATGTTTCAATTTTTATTTGGGAGTATCGGACATGTATGTAAAATATGGGCCAAAAGGGGGGGTCCCGTGGGTCACTATGCATTTTTTAATTAAAATACATACTTCTATTCACGATTTATTAATGTAAATGTATAACGTCATGTATTTTATGGTGGTTTAAAAAAGTACTTCTTAAAACATTTTAAAAGGAATTGTATAAAGCATTAATTTTTAAATATTTCATTGTTCTCAAATCTCCTGTGCTTATTTTTCTCTGCACTCAATTGTCGTATATTTACCAATAGATCGGTATTGGTGGGTACATTAAATGGTTATACATTATATCGAAACATGAAAGTAACCAGCTGGTATTTTAGATGTAAGTCAACATTTACTCAAATTGTTTTTAAAAATCATTGGAACTATATTTATTTTTAAATATTTTAATTATAGTACGCAAAACTGTTGGGGTCAACTGTGGTCGAAATACGTATTTTGGTGCACGAGGTCTCTGGTTTCACTCCCGGGTAGCAATAATGAAGTAAATGACGATATTATATCTCACTGGTGGCGTCTGGTCTCTGGTGAAAGTCGGCCATAATTACCAAATCCGTCCAATAATTTGGTAATAATATGTCAATGTGCAAACTATAAGCGTGTACGCGTTTGGTTAAATAAGAGAATGTAAAACTGTTTCAAAGCTGTAAAGCATCCTATCACACCCTTGTCAACAAATATCAGCCAACGTACTTAATTAAAAAAAAAAAATGTATTTTTATATAAAGTAGACTTTAGTAAAGTACATTACATTACATAAATATTCAATTTTCTAATGTCAGTATAGATTTGACCCCTGTTCTTATAAAAAAATGTCAGCACATGTTTCAATGTAATATATTATCATGAGTCGACGTTTAAAATTTTAAAAAATGCTATCTGGATACAGGTGGTAGATATTTAGTTCTTGGATATGATAGTATTGCATATATTTAAAAAAAAATTCTAAATCAAAGATACATCGTTCCAATGGAAGTACGATTCTGACCAAAGCTCGGTAAAGTATTATTTTCTGATTTATAATTGTTTTCCGTTATTTTCGGTAGCTTTCCTTCACATTCAAGAAAATTTCATTACGAAACCAAGAAATCTATTGCTCCTTTAAAAATCAAAAAGCTGCGGTTCAGATACAAGGGGTAAAAGTTTATTCATTGTCTCTCCGGTGCTCGTCAACTCGGGAAATATAATTTAGTACTAGAATTTTATTAATTTTAAAGGAAAAATTTGAAAGTGGTCAAGCGTTTCAATACTATGACGTTATTTAAAATAATTTATATTATGCTGCTATGTTCGGAAGTTTTATTTTTGGTACTCATAAGTTATTGTAATTGAAACTTTATCAAATTGTCATTTATTTTATTTCTGTTACGTTCTTCAATATCTATATTTAAATTATTTTCTGACATATGTAACATTATTATGTACGTATAGATACCTTATATATACCCCCCTTCAGGTCCGTCTGCCCTATCGATACGTTGTCAAAGTTACGAGGGATATTATTCATTTGACAATCCATAGTCTGTCCGGTTTTAGATTCTGAGTGGAGAGAGGAATCTATTGATTTTATAATGATGTTCATTTAATTTTTCTGTTAGCAGCTATTCGACAAGAAGGAATTGAAAAAGAATTTTGGAGTATGTATGCTAACGATGAAATATTTGTTCTAGACGATATTTTGAACATGTCATCTTTCGATTATTCTAGTAGTTTCCTTAAGTATGAAAAAAAACTTACTTCTATGTGGTGTATGACTGCAAACACCGTTTATATGCTTATATTGGGTATACATACTTATATATACGGTGTAACTACCCATTTTTTTCAAGAGGGAGTTAGGCAAGCGGATTTCAATTTTTATTCAACACCAAAAAATATGATAATAAAATAAAATGTATAAATATAATATTAATATAATTTGTCGTAATGTATTGAAAAATTAAATTTTAATTTTAATTCCAGCAAAACTGGGCACGACACGTAGTATATTATTTTTAAAATGTATTTTAATTTTTAAAACAGTTTTTTTAATAGCAAATTGATCTTTAAGTAGGTTTTTTAATCCCTCACAAAAAAAAAAAATCATCGCCTAGAATCGTATTTATCGAATATAATGATTTATGCTTTCAAATCCAAAATTATACTACATATAAATTATTCTGTCCGAAAACCGAAGGGACGATTGACCAACATCCTCCATAGATAAGATTCAGGTATTCTGCCCGACATTCAAAGTGGTTCCCTGGATTGTTATTTATAGTTACCAGGGAGATAGAAAACGAGAAATTTAGTACCCTCAAAAATAGCGTTTTTTTTTTAATGTCCACAGGCTGTCTGCTTTTATATTTCATTTTTATAATTACCCAATATCTATACTTATAATTTGTGTTCGTTTTTTTTTTTACTTTAAAGTTTCTATACATATATATCTATATATATATATATGAGAAGGTTAATCAAATTGTTATACAATTATTTATGGAATTTCAGTTTATTTTTTAAAATATGTTTAAAAACCAGAAGTCATTATGATGCTTGTAAAACATGCAAAATTGTGTAACACTGATGTAGGTACTGTTTCACTGTCGAGTATAACTCGCGCGGATCATCTTGACCACTGGCCTACGTCACACGTTAAGGGTTGGAAACCGTGTGCATACAATAACGCCTAGAAAAATATATAAAAATTTCTGAATGTGGGTGACGGGATTTCAGTATATATATTATACGAGCATATTGTCGAACCTTTGAAATTCGAAAAACTTAACGGGCGCCGATATTCAAGATGAAAAGTGTACGCGTCGATGAGTGTATACCATTCGATGTCTGGCGTTGATGTGGTGGTGGAGAGTTTTCCACCGGCCTAAAACCGGTTCGGAACGAATTTGCCAACAGAAGCGGATCGATCTGTACAAAGCTGGCGATCGCCCGTGAGTTTATAGTGCGGCAACGGGAGGAGTAGGGGAATGGAAAACCGGGAATCGTTTGCTGAAGTAAGTAAACCATGCGAGCGGTCATTAATGGCACAATAGGTACGTCGGTCCTGCACGACGCGGGGGTCAAGTGGCCGACCGTCTGAAATCCAACTCGTATGCAATGCGTCCAACGTGTGGCTATACCAACGAATTATAACGCAACCAGACGCACTCACAGCATGGTTATACGGGCTGTTTATAGCTGTGGTCTCTGCGGTGTGTCCGAGCGCGCATATCCGACGGCGCGCGATGGCTGATTGACTCCGGCGTGGCACCGTCGGGTACACGGCGACTTAACGAGCGTGAAAGCGTAACTGGCACGGATCATCCGAACGGTGTCGCAAGCGATATAAATACGAACGGGACACGCGGCTAGGCTGTCAGTTGTGATCGACCGTCGATCGCGTGCGCAACCGCAGCACGATCAGTTCGCACGCGCACCGTTCGCGTAACTAAATGTAGTACCTGTAACTAACGGCAGTTAGTTATATTATAGTGCTCGCGATAGTAGTACAAAAAGTTAAGTGTTAAGCGACCACGGTTTACGGCAATAGTCGGCAGGAGGTGCAAGCCCGCCCGAGGGTTCGGACATGGGGCCAACCAAGCTGTTAGTGTACTACGCACTGTGCTTAGCGATATTCTCGCGGACCGGTTACTCGCGTGACATACGCTCCGATGTGTCCTCCGCCGTGACGTTACCGGTGGCCAGTCGTGATGACCTCAAGGCAGTGTCGGTGTCTCCGCAACAACAGTTGACGGCGATGACGGTTGCGACTGCATCGCAACAGCTGCAGCCGCAGTCGTCGTCGTCTTCGGCCGTGGCGTCTGCGTCCTCGTTGTCGTCCACGGCGGTACAACCACCGGCGCAAGACCAGGCCGTGGCCGCGTCACACAAGAAAAAGAAAAAGAAAAAGTCGTCCAAATCGTCCAAGGGCGGTGGGTCGAAAAAGAAATCGGAAAAACACTCCAAGAAAGGTCATAAGAGCGACAAGGGGTACAAAACCAAGCACCATCACGACATGGGCGAGAAAGGCAAGCATGGTAAGGAGGAGCACGCCGGCCACTATAAGAAGGAAGGCGGACACAAGAAGAAGAAACACGACGAGGCCGAGAAGTACGGTCACCACCACAAAGGAGAGAAGGGACACAAGGGCGCCAAGTTCGGTGAGAAGAAAGGCCACAAGAAGGGACATAAGACCAAAGGCTATCACAACAAGTTCCACAAGGACGAGTACCATAAGGAGCACAAGTTCTACGACGACTTCCATAAGGGTGGACACCACAAGAAACACGGACACCACCACAAGAAACACGCGAGCAAAAAGGGCAAGCACAAGAAGGGCGGACACCACAAGTCGGCCCACCATGCGGACAAGTATGGCAAGAAAGGACACAAGGAGAAAGGACACTACGACAAGGATCACAAGGGGTACAAGGGCAAGAAGGGCCACGACGAACATCACGGGCATAAGGAGGACTACGGCAAGAAGGGCGGACACAAGCACTTCAAGAAGTACGGGTTCAGCAAAAAGAAGTCTGGTTAAGAGCTATACATACCCCAAAAATATAGGATCGGAAACATTGTCATGTTTTACTGACGTACTGATGAAACACTGTATATATTATAGTTTGATTGGCCGTTATTATCTATTACTATAATTAAGTATATTATACTTGTTATTTATTGTTTTATGTGATCACACACATATGTTTAAAAATATAATAACAAAAAAAAAAAAAAAAAATCAAACATAGATGGTAAATTTTTTTTTTTTATATTTTCTTGATACGACGAAACCGTTTATAATTTGTGTTTTTCTCTCTATTGTTTTCATATTATAGGCATTAAAATAATCGATAGTTTACAACGATCGGTTTTGTGTGGACCACCGATTAGACACATTGCGTAATTTCGTCAAATATTCGCGTAAAAACACGAGAAAAAATAATAATTAAACGCTTGTTAGTATAGGTATATAATATAGTCTCGCCATGACCGACTACGCCGCCGACAACTTCGTCGACAAACGCATACGGGAGGTCACAGCCAGTCGCCACTGAAACACACGACCCCGTGACGTCGTAGTGCAAAATAAAATATGCATATATATATATATATATATACGTATATATATATAATATATATATATATATATATATATATATATAAATTAAGAATTAAAAAGTATAAAACTTCAATAAAACTTTCCGAGGAAGTTCTACAGCACGCCGGTGTCCGACAATTAATATTAAGGTGGTGGAAGATTTGCATTCAATTATATTTAAAGTTTTAAATAATATAAAATCGGATATATATATTTATATACCTAAGTATATTTCTATATAATTCTGTATACCACAAATTCTTCGCTGAGTACGCAATGCGAGTGTAGATTGCAAAATATTATTGTGAGTGAAACAAATTCGCCAGAATAAAAGGATTTTTTATTAAACATGTACCATCGATATTGGCTTAGAGTCCAAATATATATGATATTTTTTTAATACGATCAACGTGTAAATAATAATGATTGGTTCGATCACAAAATACAGGATGTAACATAAGACTATTCGAAAAATGCAACATCTAACATTTTTGTTCTATATTCAATACTTTAAAGTCTACTTTTATTATATATAATAACAATTATTATACATTCTTGCTCTTAAATTAAAATGTATGATATAGGTAAATATATATATATATATATCGAATTGACCTATTAAAATATATGAAAATCTTTAAACTTGAAATTACCAATATTATTACCCAAAATGTCAAAATCTATAATTATACAACATTTTTATAAATACGTAAAAACGCTTTTTAATTTTAGTATTTTAATCATTTTCTATATCTAATTAGGATAATAATGTTAGTGGTTCAGTCGTTTGTTATTTACAGTTTTTTTTTCAAGTTTATTAAAATGTAAATACTCTTCTTTATTATATCAATTAATCAGTTAATCAAAATTATGTGGATCAACTATACAAGGAGAGAGGGTATACATTTATCGTTTTATCTCCTCTGTTATGAAGTTTAAAATTAAACTATGAATAATGACCAATGTATAAATATTAATACCTAACACTGACAGTAAAATGTAAACGTGTACGAACGTTAAACCCTACCCCGTCATATCGTATTTTATTCAAAATATATTTTAAAAGAGTACTTTACTTACTATACTGTCTTTCCCCTCCAGAATTTACCATTTTTCTCATGTTAAGCCACTGAAAATTAGTATTCAATATTGATTCATTTGTGCCTGTTAAAATTGTAAATTCAGTAAAATACCTATTATTTTTGTTTTTTATTTATCATCAAACCCTCTAAAAAACATTTTAATGCACATTAATCATAAAAAAAAAAAAACATATAAACATATAAACGTAAACAAATGAAATGACCGAATCTTAGAAAAAAATTTTACCGCCAAAATGTGTCTACTAATCAAATTTATAAAATTCTATTTAATATAATTTTTCAAGTTCTTGAAAATTATAACTATATAAAAAAAACTCGTCCTGTTACATCATGTATAATATAGTAGTGAGTGATACAAGTTCAACTATACAGTATACTTGTACACAGGTATATAATATATAAAAGTATATTCCCATGTTGTAAATACAAATAGTTGGCTATACTCTATAAGCCGATTATTACGAATGCTCATCTCAAAAAGTAATTTTTCCAGTAAATCTATAAAATGTATCAAAAAAAGAACACATTTTTAAATGTATTTTTCGCTACGTTTTTTTTTTGTAAATAAGTATGTATAATCCCCCAGGAGATTTGTTTTAATATTGTAATATTTGTATTTTTTTATTTCTTTGAAAACCGCATTTTACGGTCTGAAAACGCATATTATTTTACATATTATATAGGACGCCGATCGTCGGCATTGCATAGGAGAAGCGGTACACACGTTCAGTTCTTAGAAAATTCATCACTTTGAGTCTTTTGGAAGATAAAGTTTTCAAAAATATGAAATCATTCGAGTGTATACGTTGAAAATAGCGTGGAAAAAGTTAACATCGAAGCTTGAATCAAAACGTCTTATATTGTATATTTTAACGGCATGGCTTATAACCATATTTTAAACCTAACTATTATTGTTATTATTGTTATTTTGATTTTTTTGTGATAAATATTAAAATTTAAAATAGTAGAAAAAAATATTTAAAATATAAACATAATGAAGGATGGATTTAGAGTCTCCTTAATTTTTGTATGTTTAGCCAGATAACAGCTGTAACGGTAACATTATTTATAAAACGAGTTATTTGGTATTTGTCGATTTTATATAAATAATAATGTATTTTTTTTTTTTGTTTAATCATCGAAAACGTATGCTTTACGTTCCCGTTTAATAACGTTACAATTTTAGTCAGTCTAATTCGACGCCCATATATCTTATACTCTATTTTACATTAAACGTTTTATTTTTATTTTTTTCGTACACTAACTTAATATTATTATTTACCGTTACATATTTATTTTAACGTATTTTTAATAATTTTAAATTTATATAAAGGTGTACAGTCTATGGTTAAAACCCGGATCGTGTGAGGAGGGGACTGATACTAATATACAATTAGGTTAAACACATCCGAAAATATTTTTTTGAAACCTTATGCAGTTGATAAAATTTTAATACATTTTGATTTAAAATGTTAACGATAATTTCAGACTTTCATTAAAATCCATTCCTATATCATTTTTTTTCACTCTATTAATATTTATCAAAATAAGTTATTAGAAAATTTGTAATACATATAACCACGTAAGGGAGATCAGGATAGAAATTAAAATTTTTTTGGAAATAATTTTTTGCGGTTTAGGTTTTTACATTAAGTCTAGTTTGGTAACCGATCATCGGAACTCAAAAACCAAAAGGTGCTACCTCAGAATATCAAATTGTTTATGAGAACGTTCACCAACTTCAAACAATTATATCATTCTTAGTAATAGATGTATTCTTATAATCATTAAACCTAAAAATTAAAGTTGTTTCATATTAAATATACATATAAAATTAGGTTTCTTGTAAATCGTTTAAAACTATTGAAAAAAAAAAAAATATATATATATAAATAAAAAAAATACGTTAAAAACCAAAATGCTCTATCGATAACCTCTTTTAGTTGAAAACATTATTATTTGCTAGTAGTTAGAACATTTTGATTCTAAAATGAAATAGGTATAATGTATATGATGTAAATGTGGTCAACCTCAAAATAATAAATAACTAATAATTTATTCACTATTTTTAAAAAAAGTATATTTTATAATAAATAACACTTCACTGACATTACGTAATATTGATTTCGTTAAGTCAATAAATAAAATATAACATAGGTATTATATAATAAATACCTAATATAATGTAACAATTTTATTCAACTATTACGTTAATTAACTCGATTTAGTGTAACTGTTATTCAATGAGAAACATTAAAATTATTGAAACTGCATTGAAGTTCGACAACTTTTGAGTACGAAATAAACAGTAAGTTGGTACCTGAATTTAAACACTGTATTGGAATCCGTAAGAGTAGATTATTTTTAAGATTATAGGAAAAATTCAGAGTGTGGTGAATTAAAAATAGAAGATATATAACCATAACTTTTTATTTGTTATTTATTGTTATTTCTTCTATATTGAATAAATATTTCCGTTATAAAATATATATTTTCTTTACGCTTAAGGTTTTAAGGAAACAATTGAAAAAGGTAAAAAACGATTTTTCAAAAATAGTAACTAGAACTAATTTGGTAGGTATTAAAAAGAACTCTTGTTCCAAAACTCTTAATCAAATCCTTCTGTTCAAAAAATTGCTCATAGAGAAGTGGTGGAAGTATTAGTCCGTCGTCCCTTTGATCCAGATCAAGGAAATAATGTATTAATATTTTAGATTTGAAATCAAATCATTGTATTTTAAAAATGATTCTGAGCGAAGTGCTGTTATAATATTATTAAAAAAAAAGTAAAAATAGATAACTTTATTTGGTTTTTTTTTCCATTTTCCTTTACGTTCAAAAAACTACTTAGAAAAATCAAAAAAATTATCTTTTTAAAAACCAATTAGAATTAATTTACTATCAAAAAACTTCTTTAACCCGAAACTCCTTAGCCGAAACATTTAGCCGAAAAAGTTTATTCATATTTATACAAATAAGAATGTAACATTATCAAGAATCTTGAAATATGTATGACGTCAATGTAGTAAGTAATATACATACTCAGTGATTACTTTAAGTTTCTAGAACCATTATTTTTCGAAAATAAAAGAGAATACATGTAAATATATTAACCCATTGTGTCTTAAATTGTTAATAGGTAATTATTAATACCTATAATAAAAACACAACTTACTATTGCGTCCCGGTACACCTTTTTTATAGCATAGTTGAGTCCCTAAAAATGATAACTATAATATAATCGATGATTTTGAATACTAAAGTGGTTACCTACCGTTTATGGTTGGTCACTACCTTAGTTACCAGTTTAATAAAAATTATTAACCCTTTGACTACTGATGTCGCGTATACGCTTTCTGCTTGTTTGCCAATAAGGAAATTATAATTTAATTACAGTTGACTTATATGCAGCTCTTTAGTATTTTTGACGACAATCAGGATAAAAAAAACAACGAGCTATATCAATTATCAAAGAAGTTATGAGTATTTTATTTTATGAGTACAAATTAGCCAATGATTAACAAAGTTGTTGTGAAAATTTATTACTGTACCGTCTTATCAATACTTATACACTATCAACTAGCCATTCAGCCACGTGATTTATCGTTTTTATTGAACGTATTTGTTCGTTTTTCTTTACTATTGTATGGTACAATGCTTTGTACTTATTATTTACTAATTTTAAAATTTTGAGAACCCCTGAAATTTTAAAAGCTTAATAATTTAAAAAAAAAAAAGTTATAAACATTTATTCGGTCAGTGTATAGAATGGATATCAACAAAAAAAAGAGTATTTTCATTGACATCAATATATTTCAGGACCACACGAACCATAAAAAAATTTAATTTCAGGAGTTCAAATGAGTTATGCATTTCATATTGTTGTTTTTAATTTTTTTATTTATAGTAACGTATTATTTAATTACTAAATTATTATATTTATATTTAAAATACAATACATTTTAGTAGGTATATACAAATTGTAGAGACATAGGAGTATTTATATATAAACATCAAACCTACGTACACAATAAACATTTTTATATAAAATATAAAAAAATCTCATAATAGTGGTTATTTTAGACAGTAGTTATCAATATTAGTTAGATACATTTTTTTGTTTAAACTTAAAAGACAATTTAAAATAATTTTTTTATACAATCTATTTAGTATAGGTTTGTAAATACATATAATAAGTATAAATACTGTTAATTAAGTATAAAACTGAATTTTAATTTGGTTCATATTATCATTATATAGTTATAATCAGTGTCGGATCTATCGGTTTTTCAAACCGGGGTAAAATATGAAATTGGCGCTCCTTTAAAAAAAAAAGTTCGAATCGAAAGTTTACCAACGATTTACTTCCCCAAAAATAGACAAATATATACTTGAGCAAAAAAAATATATATAAACCTTAAAAATGTACCGATTAATTTCCGACTGGATTGAATTTTGTTGAATTGTTTATTGAGTCTCAATATTTTTTTTTGTTAAAAATGTTTATTTAAAAGTGCGAAATTTTCATCTTTGACCTGGTATCAAATCAAAGTCACCTGCATTCTGTGCGGCACGATATACATTAGACCTCGAGATAAGATAAATATTTTGTATCAAAATATATTATTTAAGATAATATTTGCTTTAAAATCAACAAATTTCAAATCGTGATAACTCCAAAGAATTATTTTCGAAGTTATTACAATTTGTAATTTGAATTCTAATTCTTTTATTTCACAAAATAATCTTAATAGTGTAATGACTAATAAAAATTATGTAGCTGAAATATAATATAATTCATTGAAAATATATAATATTAACATAACACAATTGCTAAAACGCACACAAAGCGATCGTACCTACATGGTGTGTATGGTGTAATATATATGGTGTTTTCGACTGATAATTTGGCGTGATTCAGTCCCCTTAATGGCCTATAAATACGTGCATATTATATTTTAATATACAGTGCTCGAATTGGTAAAATAGAATATTAGGTGGGTAAATAAGTAGATAGGAACTTTTTGGCTTGCAAAGAATGAGCACTCAAAACTATTATTTAATTCAAAATAAAATGGACAAATAATAATGAATGATTTAAAAACAGTTGATATAAGGTATTTTTACCTCTCAATGCAAAAAATAAACTCATTTTTGTCGTGTGCACGAAAAATGAGCACAATAACCCATCTGCAGTGACCAAACTGCCGATTATTTATTGGTGTTGAACGACGGTCAGTGCTCATTTTTCGTGACCGCAACTATTATATGTATACAATTTGTACCTAAAAGTATCTATATTATGCTCATATATTATCGTTACCCATAACATCGTAATCATATACTTTACGTCTATACACATATTTATTATTAAAATATTAGATATTAAAATATCTGGTTTAAATTTATAACGAAAATATTTTTACATTTTGCGCCCCACAATAATGACAAGTGCCCCGTTTCGCTTCTCCCCCCCCCACCCTAGATCCGGCACTGGTAATAGTATTATACATTATAAAATAACAACAACTTTTTAAACAACAAATTATGGTTTCATATTAAAACGTTATTGATCAAAGTTAACAATAAATTTAATAAAACAGACAACGCAGTCACAACCTATTACAAATTCCAGTGTATATATATGTACTATGATAATTAATAAATAGAAATATTAAATTGATTAAACAAGTATACGATAAAAAAAAAAAAAAACATGAAAATGAAATAATATTCTTATTGATTTGAATTGGTTAAACGCGATTACATCGATTATACTGCCAGTTTAAGGCCTCCATTCGTTAATACAGATAGTATCAATATTAGATACATACGAATTGTTGTCACAGTAGTTACTAGAAAGATTATTGATTTAACAATCGAACATCGTTATGAACCGTTATCATATATGGTTATTAGGAACATTATTGATAAGTATATTTACAATCGACCGTCCTTACAATTTATCACCATAGATACCAAAAAGATTATTTAAGAGGACGCTACACATGCGATTTTTAATGGCAATTTAAAATATTTAAGTACGTTTTAAAAATAAATTTTAAAATATATCTGTATCAGTACTACTTTTTATTGTTGCGTATTTACAATATTTATGAACAAAACCGTTTTATAAGAAATAAGGATCCTCAGACTGTAAATAAAATGAAAACCTAAATTCTCAAACAATATAGTAGACAAAATTATTTGTGTTCTACCGTTTTTATTTTTTCGATAAAACAAATATAACTGATGTTATATCATCTGTAAAAAGTTAAAACAAAAGATATTTCAAAAATTAATAACTTTTTTATTATTTAATATTTTTGAAAAAGGACAACGGTAAAACACAAATAGTTTTGTCTACTTATTGTGTGAAAATGTGGGTTTTTAATTATAATTACAGCCTGAGAAACCTTATTTCTCGCGAAACAGTTTTTTGGGGGAAAATAACGCGTTCTCTTAACAAACTAGTTACCAATAATAGATAATATATTAACAACCAATTAACCTATTTACATTTTATTTCCTTTATAACGTATTAGAAACGTATGGAATCTAATACGCTCAAAGAGTCTTTTTTTTTCAAACTTGTTTTTTTTTCATACGCGCTCAACGAAAACGACCTCTTCGAAGTACCTTTAGTACCCTGATCGTATTTGCACAAGAAAAGGTATACAGGTTGATAAATAACCATTAGATCAAGTGTGTCGTTGAAAAATTATTTCCCATTCAAAAAAATTAATTAACAGTCGTAACATTGTAAAACTGATAATATTGCATTAATAATCCTGAAATATTATTATCTTAATAATATTAATAAAAAAATTTATCTTATTAATATTATCTTTGAATAATAGTCTCCGGAACGATAATTCCCAAATATTTTTACAATAATTCATTCTCAAGCAGAAAATTTCATCTTCTATTTTTTTACTTTTAAATTCATTAACTATTTTGATAATATACGTATCCGTAGTTATCCAAGTTGGTGGGTGATAAAATCAAATTTCTTTGAGATTATGTATTTCAGCTCCAACATTTCCTTATGAAAGTAGTTATGAAAGTACATCAAACAACAATAGAGACCAAGGGCTCCGTACAAATAACAGATGTGAAGGATGGAACAATATATTTTCTTCATATCATTGGTGGCCGTAAGCACCCATCAACATGGAAATTGATGAAAAAGATGAAAGAAAATATAGTACGTGTTGATCGAGTGAAAATGGCTCTCGGTAACAAAAACTAAAATATGTAATTATATAACCTTAAGCTTCGGAAATTTATATTCCGGAAAACTGTTATTCCTAGATTCTTTAAAACCAAGATGCTCTGCTCAAAATTTAAAACCACTTAATGTGGATATTTATTGTGTACAGATCGTTGAGGGATAAATTCAACGTGAAAATTTAGTCGATTTATGGGTAAAACAAATTTTGCCATTGAATTTTTTGTAAATGTATATTCAGGACCGTTCCGAAGAAATATATTTTAGGAAAGGGTAGGGGTTTCAAAAAAAAAAAAAAAAAAAAAACAAAGAAAGACAAACCTATTTCATTAGTTTGCCTATTGAACCACAAACTAAATAAATTCAATTTCGGCTGACAGGACGTAATTTTACAGACTAATTTATCTTAATTTGTTGGTGGAGAGGTATCTAACCCAACCACATATCCCGAGACGGTCCCGTGTGTATTATGATAATGTAAACAATAACGATATTAAATTATTAGATAATATTATTTCAACGACGATTACGTAATATTACGCACGTTATGTAATCCTGCGCGGAATATATTATATTCAGAATGACGAAAATAATATTATAACAACTGCAGTTGTACGCAGGTAGGTAAGTACGACTTTACTCGTGTAATTATTATTTTAATTTAGATTTTCGACGCGATCCCGTACAGCAATAATATTCAATATTTTTAAACTTTATATTATTTCTTCCATGCAATGGAACTCGGGTACTGCTATTATTATTACTGCTGCACTTGATTTTGTTATTGCGATATTGCAGCTTACTCCATGCATATTAAAATATGTCTATTGAGACTTACATTAGGTAGTATATACATGCACTCGCCCCGTAAAACTGCAGGACGAACTTTTTATATTTTTAAACGTTTACATTGTAAAAAAAAAAAAACAACACATATATTAAATTGTATGTACGTATATATTATTCCCAACTCGTTTCACCATATTAATAATACTGTCTATCGAGCCCTATAATAATATATCGGAGCAGTAGTTGCAATAGGTTCATCTATATTGAGAAAAATTTATATCTTTGAATAAAAAAAAAAAAAAACATAGCGTAGGTATGTGTAGTGGCAGTTATTTAGTGAAATAAATATAACTGTTATAACGAAACGTGCGGAATGAAAAGAAAAAAAAATTTGTAAATTGCATACCCACATCAACATATACAGGTATAATATATATTATCTGTGCCGATCTGTGCAGTATGCGCGAACAATAATAACAACAATTCAAAAGGAAAACCGAAAAATCGGAGTTACTATATTTGTATGTTCGTATTGTAATAATAGCCGAAAAAATGGGGGTAGGGGGTTTTTTTTATTGTGTAGTCGAGCAAAAACGATCGGTTTACGTTATTTTTAAACATTGACTTTGCAAAAGAAAACTATATTATATATGAGATATGTATTATATTTCGAACTGTATGGTAGGTATATTTATATATACTACATGCGACAAGCGCGTATATTATTGTAGTCGACAAAAAGTCGTTTTGAAAAAAAAAAAATACCTTCAAAAGCTGAATGCTGTCACGGGCGGTTATATTTAGCGAAATAGATAAACTGAGAATGGAAACAAATCGATATGACTACGAATTTAGCAATGGGTACAACATTAGCAGTTTAAATCGATTAAACTATCCAACAAATGTATAATGGACTTTATTTTGCATAATGGTTAAACCAAAATGTAATACATTTATTCGATTGCTGGTTAGACCTTATTTATGTGCTTGATTTAGAAAGCTCGATAATTTTCAGACATTACTGAACAATTTTCACAATTTATTGAACTTTATTTTCGCCGATATTTAAAATTGAACTTATTCTACTTCATTAAACTCAGTTAAACACAATACTTATTACGATACTAAACACAACTATTATTACTAGGTATACGAAAATCGATCACTAAACATAAATAAACTTAATTAAGAGCCAGTATCTTAATTATTGTTTATCTAAACCTTAAGGTTAATTAAAAAATTATGATTAAAGTGAAGCTTAAATATGGATGAGTAGTTCAATTCTTTTCAATCTGTCACTAAGCTAAGCTTCAAAAAAAATATATTTTATTTTTAATTCCATGATTAACCGACAAATTAGCGATATAACAAAAGTTATTTTTCGATTACACAACAATATTTACATTGTTTAAATCTTTAAATTTATTTTAAGCCATAATTTCGTGTATATTTTTCTTAATATATGATTTTATTTAAAATAAACAAACTGAAATATAAGATATTGAAAACGACTTTTTAATTTGACTGTGTCTTACGAAATTGTCCAAATAAATTTACCAACACTTGTTTTATAAATCCTCTAAGCATTATCTTCTATTAAACATATAACTGGTCATAAGGAAATGAGTTTTAAATATCCAAGAATATACATACAAATAAAATTCGTCACCATTATATCTAAACGATAACAAATTAAAATTAAAATGTTTAATATTGATAAATAGGTAAATAGGTAATAAATATTAATAATTTTACAATTAATAATTTTCATTTATACACCTATACCAATCCTAAAAAGTATTCTGCAGTCAGAACTTCAAATTTTTTAATTTGTCCACCCCTTTTCAACTCACTCTATGGCTTTTGGGACTAGCAAAAAATCTTAGAATATCAAAATATCCCATATAGGTATTTTATTTGTGTAACAATCGTAAAAAGTATTATTACCTCACTTGGCGGCTTAGGAAATAAGCTTAGACGAAATTTTTTCTATTTTATAAGATAGATTTTCTACATTTATCCTCACTAATAATTTCTTGATGACTTTTGAAAAGTTTGTTTGTAACATACTCAATATAATTTATTAATTATTTATAAAATGAAGTAAAAAAAAAAAAACATATAATTCGAAATTTGTATCCCGAACTACAGATTTTCAAGATTTTTTGAATTTAGTTAGAGTTAAGTATATTTAACACTGTATAAAATTTTCAGAACATAAAACCGAAAATTACTCCTTTTAGGACTTAAAAACCTCAAAAACTAAAAATGTCTATAAATAGCCTAAAATTTCAAAAAAATTTCAAAAAACTTAATCAACGTAAATATATTACTAAACTAAATATTCGGTAAAAATTTCAAGATTATAAAGTCATTATTTTCGAAATTACGACGAAATTAAAATTCTCGATTTTACAAAATCGTATTTTTCGTCATTGTAAACATCATTGTAAAACCATAAGCTTCCTCGCTACGCTCAGAATCTAAAATGTAAGTTACAATATTATTAAAATGTTAATTTATTAAATAAGTTGAATATTAGACTTACAAAAAATGTAGGTATTATATATCATGACTCGAGTTTTTCTTAATTGTATATATTATTTTAAAATGAAAATTCATGATTTATTTGTATTTTTCGAAAAAATATAGAATCAATATTAATAAAATATTATTTGAGTTTTGACTATAGTGAATAGTATTTTTTAAATATCTGAGATAATACCTACGACTTTATGCACCTCATTTAACTGATAATAGTAAAAAAAAAAAAATCGAAAATTCTGAAAATAAATTATACAAAACATCATACTTATATCTATTCAATTACAATACATACTATAAAATTTCGTTACGAAATTAATTGGATTCGAAGCTTACTCTGCTGTAAATTATAATTTTGAATTATAGAAACAAATATTCAAATTTAAAGTCTCGAGTTCTAATCATTTATGCCTACCTGAAATATAGTATAAAATAATAATAATAATAATAATTCCTATTGAATAATATTCGAGATAAAAAAAATACGAAAAATCTTTATGATATTGCAGCGTCCGACGATCGTAGCCGAATAATTGATTTTCGAATATTTTAATATATTACGATCACTATACAGATTGTATATTATTATATTGTTACTTCCTCGTATAGGTTAGATTGGCCAAATAGTCTACGGCGAATATAATAATTTTAATATGGTTTTGTTGTTGTTTTCAGCCGCTGCGATGTACACGAGCTGGTCGGTATACACGCCCGCCTCGGGATCGTTTTTTATTATACCTGATTTTTTATACCGACATAATACGTATACAACAGACGCCGGTATGACGTCTTGGAATAAACGCGCATACGCCATCTGTAGAAGAAAATAAAATATAAATGTAAATTTATTTTTGCATCAAGTTCAAGGTTTTTGACCGGTGTGAATATTATAATATTATATCGAATTGCCCGAGCGCCGCACGATTGGCATATATGGGCGTATATTATTATACCTGTGTATGTCTGTGATGTATACAATACAATATAAAACTCGTTTTTTTTTTTTTTTTTTTAATTATCATATACGATAAACACGTTTGAAAAGTTGATTAAAAAACAGAAAACAAATAATAAAAATCCCCAGACGTCAGACCATTGGAAAAAAATAAACAAGAAACGAACGGTTTATATAGACGGTAAAAGCGTCGAGAACTTATATACTTATATACATACTCGTATATATTATATATATATATATATATATATATAATATATATGTAAAATATAATCATATATTATCATTAGATATTTGCACGATAATATAATGCAAATTTACGTAGAATCACCTCACGAGTCACGGAGGAGATATTTTTTTTTTTACAGTGGAGTTTTCACATGTTTCCTGTAACAACCACCTGCAAGAATCCTGTACACAGACCATAATATTATAATATTTTATAACATTATTATTATTATTATTATTATTATTGTTATTATTTAATAATTTATATTATAAGCACTAAAGACGAATTAAATATTATAATACTTACAACATCGTAGTACGTATTAAAAACTTGGAAAATTTTTTTTAAAACTTTTGCATTTACATTATAATATTATTATGACACCAACTCATCTATTTATTCAGGTTTGGTGGTCGATCTCGGAATGACTGTTGATCATATTCATTATTGAATTTTCCACCTCACGTCCAAGTGGTTAGGTACTTGCAAGGCTCTGTAACCAATAGTGTTGGGTTAAATAGTTACATTATACATTTTGAGTGTTTTGGTTCCATCGAGAGCGTCTCTACGGCTGTTTTGTGTCCAATCGATTCTCGAATTGTATTTTTAATCACATTTTGGTACGCTATTTTAGTGAATTTCAATTTCATATATAGATAATTTTAATCGTAGAAAACTATTTTTCAATCTTGAAAACTCCTATGTTACACTCGACGCTTGGAATTTTATAGAAAATGCAAAAATAATCATGTTAAAATGTAGAAGATTTCAAGGTCAATAAATTACATGGTATAGTTAATTTTTCCATTAAATTATAGTTCACAAATATATACTTAAGTACCTTTTAAGTTTTAAGTTTTAAATTAGTTGTATTATTGTATTTTAAATTATGTATACATGTTTGGATGCTGGGAAATATAATTTTTTTTTAACTCAGTTAAATTAAGTTAATAGGAAAAAAATAGTAAAAGTTTAAAGTTAATAGTTATTTTTTTCTTAACGAATAAGTTAAGTTAAAAAAACAACTTATTAACTTAAGTTAAATTCATTTTCATTTTTTTTTTTGTACGAGTCAATATAACATTTAAGATATACAGGTATAATTAAGTATCTATTATTTTTTTGGAAGTACTGTTTTTTTTTTCTTCAAGAATTCAAAAATTTTTAAAAATCCTTAACATAATATTATTGAAAATACTATAATGTATTTATAATAATTATTATTAAAGTTTTTGGTGGGAAATTTAATATATTCCTTAATTTATATTACGGAGAGATTATTATAATATAATAATAAAAATATTATAATTTATAGGTATTCTTGTTTTATTTATATTTTCATGAAATAAATAATTCTTACAATTTAATAATTATTAGAAACGACAAAAACAACTTTTTTTTTTATTCAACCATTTTGACAAAGATACTATATGAAATTAAAGTATAACAATTATTTCAAATTTAATTTAACTGAGTTTTAATTAAAAGTAACTCGATATTTAAATGTTAATATTACTAAAAATAAGTTAAGTTAACAAAAATCAAATATAAAAAGTTAAGTTAAAAGCTATAATTAAATAATTATTTTTTATTAAGTGAATTTTGTGAATTAATATTATATGTCATTCCACACTCTCATCAATCATGGTTTTTTTTTTTTTTTGTATAAATTATTTAGTACCTAATTTATATGTTCAACATAAAAAAAATGTATATTTTATTATAATTTTTACTATATTACTCCTACATTTATTCACTGGAAAAGGGCATTATATTAATTTTATTCAGGCACGGATCCAGAGTAAATATAAGGAAAGGGGGCAACCTTTTAAATTATTTTATAATTTAAACTATCAGTTTTATGCTTTTTATCATTTATCATGAGAAAATGTTATATCTGTGGAGGTTAGAGCCCCAACCCTTCCCCCTCCAAGATCACTCCTTGATTTTGTTATTATTCATCATATTATACACTTTATTAGGCTAAATAAAAGCTATTACACTAGTAAAAATATTACACATATATTATTATGTTATTATTTTTATACATATCTATTCGGATTATAAATTAAAAGTATTCTCTATAAATTATAAGACTAGTCGAGAAACACGAGGATAGTTGTTCGTAACAACTGCATCTGGTAGTGAATTTTTTTTTCCGTTGGTTGCGTGAATATTGCTGCTCTGTGGATCGACAAAATTGATGAAATGATATTCATTTATATTAAATTCTCCAATATTATTCATTAATCTCACTATCTCCTCACTAAAGATTTCTTTTGAAATATGGATCTTTCAGGACACGTTCTGACCGTTTTACGACACATTCTAAAATTTTCGTTTTAGAACATTTTTAATATATATATTTCAAAAAAATCTCTTTGAGGAATCACGAAGTGTTTCTCTTTTAAAATAATTAAACACCTTTTATTTAAGTAAAATATTGAATGATCTATAGATGTAAATTGAAAGGCCGTTATTATATATATTTTTTTTTCAATTAAATATCAATATATCGCAATATTTAAAAAGTTTACTGACACATAAAATGTACACAAACCTATTTGAATTGTTAAATTTCCTTAAATTTGCATATACAGAACCTCTTATAAAAACCAAAAATTTAGTCATTATTCTGAATTAACTGTGTAGTTCTATCACCTTTTAATTATTATACCGACACAGGAAAAAATCAAACGTATACTTTTTAGGATTCGCTTATTAATATGTCTAGTTTTACGTTACGAATATTATGCCGCAGTGTTTGTGATATTATTTTTAGGACTTTGTGTATATACCAGGTCATTGGTAAGGTAAAATCAACTAAATATCGTACACGCTAAAATAGTAGGTACATTTTTGTCTCGATTATTATACTAATAAAACCATCTTGCTCTCATTAACGAGTACCCCTAGTCCGGTAATAAATTATCTTTCTCTAATATTCAGTATCAGGGACAGATACGATTGTATAGTTACGGTGCCCCTAACAAACTACTTTTTATTATTATATAATCGAAATATTAAATTTATTAAAAACTATGCTTATGCAAAATTGTTAAAATGGATTCATAAAGTAATTTTAGAGTTAGAATAGGTACTTAGTATAAAATCAATAGAAAACAAAATTTTGAAGTGAATTTCGTTTTGGGTTTTTTAAATTTACTTCCAAGAAAAAAGTGATTGTGATTTAAATAAAGTAATAAAATTGACTTTTTAAACCCGTTTTTTAGTATATCCAAGACAACAAGTTTACTATAAAGTATCTGTTGCATTTAGTGCGCCTTAAATATATTTTTTTAGTTGAATGCAAGCATTTCTACATTCGTGTCTAATAAGAGGTGCTGCTTGTTAAATATTCTAGTTCCATAATATTCAACGACAATGTTATATCCTTATACGTTATTATATTTTATTTGTTTTAACACATTTGTACGACACTACAATTATATAAATGACTCATCTCATGAGGAAGCCATACACCCGACTATAAGGGGTTTTGTATAGGCGATTTATATAAAAAAAAATTGCATCCATATTAAGAAAAACAAAAATCAAACAAATTAAAAATATTGAAATATATTTGAAAATTTATTTAAAAATTTACCCACGTCTTGGATTAGAAATATACCTGTGTCAGTACTACTTTTTATTATTGTGTAATCGCGATATATATATAAAAACATTTTGACCCAACTCAAATGCCGGTTAACTTTAAAAGAACGTAGAAAAAATATTGTA
The DNA here is from genome assembly GCA_025469235.1 of Pemphigus obesinymphae. Classification (NCBI taxonomy): domain Eukaryota; kingdom Metazoa; phylum Arthropoda; class Insecta; order Hemiptera; family Aphididae; genus Pemphigus; species Pemphigus obesinymphae. The sequence continues at coordinate 13,584 of JAIPRL010003965.1, read as the reverse complement.
CCACCCAAGGCAAGGGCAAGTTAACGATATTTTTTAACTCGTTAAGTTAAGTTCATTGAAAATAATATAAGCTAAGTTAAGTTGAAAGTTACCCGTATATTTTTATTAACTTTTAAAGTTAAAAGTTAACTTCGAAAAAAAAGTAACTTAACTTAGTTAAAAGTTAAAATTTCCTGATTAGAAAAAAATGTCGATATACCTATATATCGTAAAAGGGTAAAAAAGGGTTGGACTCAAAAAAAAAACTATTTATTCTGTCTGAAAAAGTGTAAACATGTAAAAATAAAAATACAACACGTCATTTTAAAACCCATGCATGAATAAGAAATCAGAAAATAACTGCTAGCCGCCAAGATATCTATATTATTATTGTTTGATTCACACTAATGTAGTATAAAATATGCGATACCTATCACTTCAATATTATATTTTTTACATTGGATAGACATAAATACCAGCCTCCATGTAGTTAAAAAAAAATCGGGCTCAGACCAATATTCGTGAACGGCCAACGTCGTGGCGTGTGCGTGAGTGGCGCATCGATTCTTATCGATTGCGTACATGCTATTGTGGTACCTACTAAAATTGCGTATAGGTACCAAAAAGTAAAATCCTCATTCAAAAATGTGCATTGTTCTTCGGGCAAATTTAACTTAATTTAGATACTTTTGTATATAGTTAACTTGAAGTTAACACGTTCGTTTTAATAAAAATGTAACTTATTAAGTTAAAAGTTGATATGAAAAAAAAGTAACGCGTTAAAGAACTTAATTAAAATAAACTTGACTTCTTAACTTAATTTTAACTTTTAACTCGTTAATGCCCAGCCTTGGTACCACCGTTTAAATGATGAGAAGACATGCTGTGTTTCGTCGGAATAAAATTAAAAAAAAAAAAATCATATTTACAAATACAAAATATAATACACAATAAAAGGCGTATAATATATTGGTAAATATTCAGTTGCATAAAATATAAAAACTAAAGTTTTCAGATTTTACACGGCATGTTAGTATTTGTAACTCAATATTTATTACAGACTTAGTAAAAAGCCCCGTGCCATACCGCCAAAAGTAGTTGCAGCGTACTGTACTTTCGATTTTAGAGATAACTAAATCAAACGGTAGTACACAATAATAATATTATTTATATTATTGTGTTCATTGAACCGTTCAGACACCAATCGACCATAGATAATAAAGATATGGATGGGCCATGCTATTGTATTCAAATATGCTCGAAGCGAGAGCTTGTTACCAATATGGTTACTGTATGGTATAGAACAGTGGTTATATGTGGTAGCCAGTAAACACGTCAACAACAATTCTTATCAGTTACCTTTAAAGTATTATCATAGATAACTTATATATCAGAGAAAAAAATTATCATTTATCAATTACCAAGTAACCATTCAATTAAAACCATAAGTAACCACTGTGGTAACTAGCGTTCTCTTCGGGTTCACAACACCTCGTGTATTAGGTATAGGCATGACCCATCCATATCTTTATTATCTATGCGATCGACGTCTTATTATCAAATTCTATGTCGATTTGCTTACCGTGAAACTTTTATTCGCGTCGATGGCACTGTTTTTTAGTACCTATATTATCACGTCCGTTTATTTTCGTTTTTTTCGTGTGTCATACGAATAGATCTATTTTGTTCTCATACCCAACGCATCACATCATATCTGCCTATAAATTATATGCAACGTCCATTTTATGTCTGTTAATTTGGCCCAGCCAAAGTCTCACAATTTTGTCACGGTAAAAGGTCTAAAAACGATCGTTTTTAACAGACTCGAACATGCACTTAAGAGGACGTCGTACACACGGTTTTTAAGGGGTTCCGTGTAGGAAATTTTAAAGATATTTTTAGAAAAATTAAAATCCGACAATTTAAAAATATTTAAATATAATTTAAACAGAAGTCTAGAGTGTCGATATCATTTTTTATTATCGTGTATTAACGATATTTGTTGAAAAAAACATGTATTTATACCTATGTATTTTTCATTATTTTATCAACTTGAGAATATCGTAGAAATATGAAATAAAAATTTAATTAAAGAGAAGAAAATTATTTAGTCCCTCACTTTGTCGATTTTAGATATATGTATTTTTACGCTTAAAAAATGAATTTATCAAAAAAAAAAAAAAAAAATGCTACATAGGACACTAGTTAACATTATGAGATTTAATTTGTTTTTTATTTCGTATTTCAAACAAGAGATTGTATTAAAATAATTTAAATTACTAATCCTCAAAGGACGTCTTACACCCAATTTTTAATGGGTTTTGTATAGTCAAATTTACGGAATTTTAAAAAAATGCAAATTGAACCATTTTAATATATTTAAATATATTTTAAAACTAATTTAAAAATAGTCTTGTGTCAATACTTGACTACTCAAATAGTTGTGTAATTGCGATATTTGTTTAGAAAAAAAAACATACCTACGCAAAATTACGATTACTTGTTTCCTAGTAGTTTAAGAGCAAAAATACCTATTATATAATCAAAAATTTATAACATTTTGGAGGGAACGTCATAATGTTTTTTCAATAAATTAAACATTTAGCATACAATTTTACATTCAATACTATTTATTTTTTTTAGTTTTGTAAACAGCTGTAACTTTTTTTATAGACATTATTTTATAGAAAGGATAAGGCGTTCCCTCTAAAATGTTGTTAACTTTCCATGATATAATAAGTATTTTTATTCTTAAACTACTGTGAAACGAATTATTGCCATTCTACGTAGACACGTTTTTGCACTAGAAGTCGGGGGGTACACGTCCTCTTAAACAAATTAATTTTAAATTTACATTTTTATAAATCGTTGAAAGTTATGAATAGAAGTTTTTATTAAAGGATATATTATTTCAATTAAATTTATATTAAAATTAAAATTATATTTTAAATAAATACATTTTAAAGCTTATACAGACATTGTAATTTTTAAATACGAATTCGAAACGTTATTTATTTAAAATATAAAATTATTAAGCCATAAAATAATATAAAAAATACAATCATATTGCAGAAAAAAAAAACTGACGTCTACAATTTTCAATATATTTTTAATTAACGTTTATTATTTTCAAAAAAAAAAAAAAATGGGTGCGAATGTAATGCATATTCAATTACACGGATTTTTAGGAGTTCAATATAAGTAATGCTATTTGCAGTTTTGAGAATAATCTAACAATTGATTAATGTTTAAACGCAATAACAATTTATAAGTGAAAATGTATAAATTATCTTGTGTTAGTCAGCAATATTTCTTAATTATCATTATAATATTATACGATCACAATATCGACGGTGCAGCGGTATAACAGCATAATAATACCGCATGTATATACTTTTTCAAGAGATCGGAAATACGTTTTTATACCGTTTTAAAAATTAACAGAGTTTGATAAATATTTATAAATATTAATGCTTTCATAATTATACGTCATTCTATTGATCAGTAACGTAAAATTAATAAATTAATTAAAAAGTGATTTTTTAAAGCGGATCTCTACGTTAGTTAATTTTATGTGGGGCTCATGTATAGGCAATTTTCAAATAAAACGAAAATGTTCTATGTGTGTCTATCTCACAGTGATGGATCTAAGGTGGGCCAAAAAAAGGGGCACTTGCCCTGAGTGTCATCCACAGTGAGGTGTAAAATGTAAAAATATTTTCATTATACATTTTAACTAAAATAAATACCAAATAATTAATTTTCTTACTTCTGATGAAATCTATATTTATATTTACGTCCATTATGTCAGTCCCCCTTCTCGTATAAAATAACAATTCTTTAACTTTTTTTGAGCATTTATTTAGTACGTATTTTGTATGAATTTGTACGGAACTCTTTAATAGAGACAAATGGATTTTGTATGAGCGGGGCTGGCTGGCGTAATATGTTTCTCCAGTTCCTCTCTCTCGTAACAGTTCTCGAATTTTTTTTGCACATTTATTTAGTACATAATTTTTATAAAATTGTACGACCATTTTCAGCATTTTTACTGAACTCTTTAATAGAGATAAAAATTGTTATAAAATTGTTATAAGAAACTGGCATTATCATTTTTATTTTTATCAACTTATAAACACGTGGAGAATACGAAATAGAAAAAAAATGTATAGCTAACAAAATTATTTAGTGTCCTAATTATTCTTTTTTCGATATATATATATATATATATATATATATATAAATGTGTAAATTTATAGTTTATTGAATAAATCAAAAAAAAATTATTTTTTACCAACTCATAAAACATGTAAAAATGCACTTATTAAAATCGGTTATGTAGGACACCGGATAATTTTATATTATTTTGTTAAAATAATACTTATTAATATTATTTAATATAAACGTTATACATTTTTTAATTGTTAACGGGTTTTTTGATCGAAAATTACATATTCTTATTCCAACAGTTAATCAAAACACGTGCATGGGTGTGAGTAAAAACGTCTTGATACAGATTACTGACACTATTTATTATATATAATCAATGACAACACTAATAATCATTTACGACTCCAACAAATAAAATACCGTTTTTCGAAAGCATAAGAAGTTGCCTATATAATACTCCTTAGAATCGTGTGGTGTATTAACATTTTTTTGAAATTGTCTATTTAGAACCTCTTAAAAATTGGTGCAGTATGATATCTAAATGTTCAAGTATTGAATACTTTTTGGAATAAATAATAGAAACTAATACTTTTTAGATCCACTTATTGTAATTTAATATCAATATAAATACAATATATAGGTAATTAATTATATTATATTTATTGTCTAATTTAATATTCTCAACATTTGCTAACCGTTATTCGGGTGGGATACAATATCGTAAAAAGATGAAATAAATAGGACAGAAAAAATAGGCTTGTAAAGTGTCAATTAAAAAAATGGCCTTTTCATGAATATCTCGCTTTTTACTAACCTTAGACGATAAAATGATACAAAAAAAAAATAAATAAAAATGGTGTGGAAATGAATACATTACTATTATTATATTATATAATATATATTTTTTTATCAAAAACAAGATTTTCTAGCGGCCTATCTGACTGATTATTGATATATGCAGTTTGACATACCTATTTTATAAGTTGTTAAACAACCAATTTTTAATATATAAATAGTAATCTTAAAAAAATTAAAATTTAATTTATCGTAAAATGGACTCTATAGGGTACTAGATAATAATTAATGTTAGCTATAATTTATTTATTGTTTCATCTTTCTACAATACTTTGGAATCCACAAAGGCAGGAGGCAGCGCAACGTACGTCCATCGCTAAGCTCAGAATCTAAAATTACATTAACATGAGACCGTTTTTAAATTACTTTAAAATTATTTTTTAATTTTCCTTGAATATTCACTAAAATTGCCTATACAAAACCCCTTAAAAGTCTTGTGTGTAAAATCATTTAAGATGTAAGTCTCTATGTAGTATATGATTTGATATGGCAAGGAGAGCTTTCGTTATCATTTGGTATTTTCATAATTTAAAAATATAAATAAAGAAAGCTAACAATTTTAAATCTAAAATTCGTACTCGGTATATTTTTTAAACCTTGTTTCCAATATCGCTCGACGTATATCGAGCATCAGTGATCAATGATCATACACGATCACATAAACGGACTGTTCGAACTCGTATGAATAGTTCACCGAGTCCGTAGTAGAAGGTATATTGTCTAAGACGATAACTGAAGGTTTATTAAGTACACAGATGATAAAGTACTTATATGATAAGGATTGGTCATACAAATTCATAGAAATTACGTAATAAATAATTGCGCAAAAAAAAAAAAATCAAGGATTGTTATTTTTTACGAGGAGGAGAGGCTGGAATAACGTTACGCCAGACCCGCCCATAAAAAATGCATTTTTCTATATTAAAGAGTTCCTTACATATTCTGAAAATGGTCGTACCTACAAATTCATACAAATTACGTACTATTTATTGTTATGAAAAAATTCTTGAATTTTAAGGTGGGAAGAGGACGTTCATCTAGCGTGGACGCTAAATGGACGTTTTACTTTTATTTTGTTGTTATTGCTTATTGATGGATTTTAAAGTGAGTTTCTTGATTTTCGCAAGGAAATTAGGCCGTAATTGTATCATTTTTTTTTTTGGTCGATAAATCCTAGTTACGCGTCTGCTGCCACTCGTATGATAAAATTACCAGCATTGCGCACACCAATAACGAACGCGCAGACAAACGCTAGTAAATTATCGTTGACGTTTCATGAATTTCTTCTAAACATTACTCAAAAGCGTTGTTTATCAGTGACTTATTGTGATATAGGCCGATTTGGATTTGGATAACAAATTAGAATTTATCAGCACATTGACTCGGTCGAATTTTTTTCTTTTAAAATTTTTTTATTCAATATTTTAACACGTGTAGTCAGTAATTTTCAATTTTAAATGAAAATTTCAAAGAATAAATAAGAAAAAATATTGAAAATCTATTTTGTGTTTTTTGGCGTTTAGGCTAAAACTTTATGTTACGTCTCATATATAATATTTATAAAATTTAACTTATAATTATATTGTTTTTAAACATTTTTATAACAATTAAACACTATAAGGTGTAGTAAATAGTAAATAGTAAATAGTAAATACTATATAATCTATCCAGCTAGATTGAATCTATTCAAATATGAAAATCATCTATGCAAAATATAATATATAGGTGTGTCGAACTATATGGAGTTCTGTAGAAGATACTACACAGTAATATTTTTGGATTATTATACGTATAACATAGATAATAATAAATTGCAACTTTTATTATTAATGTTATTTTTTAAAAAAAATTTTTATTTTATATGTAGTTCTTTAAATTTTCATTATAATGAAAAATGGATACCACCATGTCGTATTTGGACCTGTGTAGATACCTATAATATAGGTAATATGATCGTGCCGTACAGATTTTTTTTATTTCTAAAAACTATAAGCTGGCACGTAATAGTCAACTGCGAAATTACCAGATATTTGAAAAGAATTATGTGATCTATCAAATTTAATAATAACGTATAAGTATTCAGGTTCGATAAATATCGTAGGGAAACAAATTTTGTAGTAAAATTAAAATTGAATTGTAGAGATAACATAACTACTATATAGATATTATAAGTATATAATATAGATAGGTAATAGTATAACCAATAATCAAAATGTCTATAGCAGTAGGTACACGGAACGTTCACTTAAAAATCGAATTCGTTCACGTTCAAATGTATTTAAAAAGAACATGTGCACTCTCCTTCGCGTTCACTTTCTTTAAAAAACAATTTACCGTTCATCTGATCGTTAATTTTTTTTTATTAAATTTATTATCAACAATATATATATATATATTGTTCTTATATATATTTGTCATAAATAATCGATTAATAGAAACTACCGTTTTCATTATATGGAGAGCCTACAGAATTGGACTTTTGAGTATTATATTTTTATATGCATATTTAATTAATTTAATAGGATTATAGCGAAGTAGAAATATATTTCTATTCAAATTGAATGCCCTCCTTATCAAGTAAATGTTTTATAATATGAATGACTACACGTCATATTTTTAAACATAATATTATTGAAAATAGCTACTACAATGTATTGAAAATAATTATTACAATTAACAAAAAATATGTTGATAAAAATGTTTAATTAGTAGGGTTTCTTCAAAGTTTTAACAAACGGAAATTCCTATTGCAAATTAGTACCTATATTTTTGTATTATTATTTTTACAGTGACAACACATTCTTTGATTTATTTTACGGGGTGATTATCATATTATAATGTATAGATGTTCTTGTTTTATTTATATTTTCGGTAAATAAATATAATTCTTATAATATAACAGCCAATAGACACGATATAAAATCATAATGTATCAATCATGTCAAAATTAAATCAACTGAGTTTTAGCTAAAGGTCACTCTACAAAAATTAAGTTAAAAATTAAAATTAACCTAACATAAGTTTAACTCGTTAATGCCCGGTATTGCAGGTAGTTAATAAATATGATTACGTTTTAAAATATTAATAAATAATAATCGTTTAATTTGCGAATTTGTACGATTGTGATAACTTTTATTATGTGTTGAAATTATTAAAATATATTAGGACCCACTTGATTAGGAGTTATATTATAATGTTTAAACGCAATCATGCGTTTTATCATATTTATTGGTATATTATCTATAGGTATTTATGTCACAACACAAGAATGTTAAAAATGTTATATAAATGAAATGAAAATAAAGTATTAAAAAAAAAAAAAAAAAATCTTATAAATTCAATACTTATTTATATCAATAGTCAAAATAAATACAATGATAAGTGCGAACAAAACCTAAAATTGAAATAGGAACTTATCCAATCACAACACTGATATGCATATTATTGCAGAGTTCAGACCTATTGCCGTATATTTCATATATTTCTCACGCAATATCTTGGTTCGCAATACGATGCGTTATAATAATTAACACGTTGTGCGATTTCAATAATAAAATATATTTCTCGTTTTTAAATCATTATAACGGAAAATAATATGGAAGTTACTAAATTCAACAATAATGGAGATGTAATTGATTGGGATGGATATTCTTACGTAATCAAATATAAAAAACTTACGGAAACAACGTGGAGATGTTCAAAAGAAAATTGTCCTGGAACGATGTACACGGACAATCCTAGAATAGGAAATGATCACAATCATAAGGCCGAAAAACACGAGGTAATTTTTCTTTTTTAATATTCTCAAACGCTTAAAACGTATGGGTAATTTAATAACCAGGTACCAAAAAATCGCCAAATATTATTATTAATATAGTTCTCGTATTTGTATATATTTTAAAATTCAAAATAAATAAACATAGGTATTAAATCATATTAAATATTATTTCGTATTATTATATGGAATATAAATACTGTATATTGAAAATTTTTTTTAAACATACATTGTACATATATGTACATTTTATGTATAATAATGAAATGTGCCTACTCTATGATTTATTTAAAAATGTAAAACATGATTTATCGAAATGACGAAGAAATGGGCTTTTTTTTCATAGTTTTTTTCTTAACTACGCGTTTATAGAAAAAACTGAAATATGTGTACACGGAGACTCATTGATACAGCGTGAGTTTAGTATGAAAATGTTCTAAATAATATTTTTTTTTAAACTATTTGCAATATTTACGAAAGAAGAATTCCGTGTCGTTGAATTTTCATTTTTTTTTTTTTTTTAATAGTATTCAATAATCTATTTAGTAATTAATATATATATATATAATTGTATCTAATCGGTAATAGCCAATAACCAATAACAGCTGTATTAAAATGCTTAAACCTAACTTGAACCTAGATGCTATATTTTTTTATTTTGTGTAATTTTAAAATATAGATAACATTATCTTAGGTAAAATTCGTGTTACGAATTGAATTAACACAAGTTCCTACCTAATTCCTAAATCATTTAATAAACAATTAATTTCAAATATTAAATGATACCTATAATACATAAATCAAATTATTTTGTATGGAATATTATTATTAATTTAATATTTATTTATTCTTACACTAAATTATTGTTAAATACGTTTTTAATGAATTAATTTATAGTAAGTACCTAACTATTAAAATTAATATATTTTGCTTTTATGAATTTAATGATTTATCAATTGCTTTCAATTTTATTACATCTGCCAAGAGTTTCTTATGCAACGATCAAAATACTCCTATCCGAGACAGCCCGGGTTTTTTCATTATAAAATAAATTATCATTTTCAAAAACCCAGCACAGCCGTTTTTCATAAAATGCCATTTTAATTATTAAATAGATTTTAATGTGTACATTGTAATTTCAATAGATTAAACGAGATATTGTTCTTGATAACGATCATTCTGGAATTGATTTTGATAAGACGACTTCTACTTGTTACGATCCATCAACAATTACATCAATTCTATCAGCTAATAATTCAACGCCTTCGACCACTACTATTCCATCTTCTTCCACGGTCACTTTACTTAAACGTAAACATTCAACCATTTCCAGCTGCTTGCCCGTCAAAATGGCATGCGATAAAAAGTCGCGTTTGGATAACGCATTATTAAATATGTTTATAATTGATCTTCAGCCTTTTAAAGTTGTAGAGAGTAAATGTTTCAAACAATTGATAAATGAATTGTACCAAAATTATCCCTTACCAACTAGACAGGAAATATCAGAGACGTTGATTCCTTTAAAATATCAAGAGTGCGTTTCCAGGGTGAAAGATCTGATCCAAATGGAAGCCGATTATGTATGCTTGACGATTGACTATTGGGTACCTATGATAATACGTACGACCCTCAGTTACATTGCAGTCACCGTGCATTTTGTTAATAAACAATTTATTCTTCGATCAGTCCTCTTGGAGTGTAGCAAAATGACCACAAACACGATTTCAGAAAAATACATTGAACGTATGATAGTGCAATGGCAATTAAAGGAAAAGATTATTCTCGCGGTGATAGTATCTGGTAATTTTACAATTGAAAATGTTAGAAATTTAAACGTTATTTATTGTAAAGCCGGTTTCAATAATACATTGGTCATGCAAAGTCTTGAAAAATGTGAACCAGACTTAACGAAAAAAGTGAAGAATATTATTGCCCATATACAAACGTTGAAATCTAATAATATTACGGAAAAATATTGTTTTGAAAACGAATTGAAGTTAATCCGTACAGTCAATACTAATTGGAACAGGGTTTTTTGTATGGAGTGGATGGTTTCCCTTGAAAAATCTCTGCAGACAATACTAGCATCAAATGCTCTGACCGATCATGAATTAAAAACGGCAGACTGGTCAATAATTAAAGAGTTGCGCCGTGTTCTGGAACCATTTCAATTTCAATGTGTCACAAATGAAAATAGTGCCGAGTTATATATTACTGCATCAATGTACTTCCCTTTCATAAAAAGCTTATCAGAATTGTTCACGGAAATGAAGAATAAAACGTTTGATCCTAGAATCCATACAATTATTAATGTATTATATGCCAAAATAAGACGTTGGGAAGAAATGAACAACGACTCCATTCCACTGGCAAAATGTACATTCCTTGATCCACGTTTTAAGAATATATTATTTCCATGGTCTAATAAAATACAATCTGAAGTTACCAAGGAACTTGTTATTGAGTTAAGCCAAAAAGAAAACCTGAATGAAATTAATGATAATAATTATGACGCTGAACCCAGTGAAGAACATTCCACTAACAATCATTGTGAACAATTTTCCATTTGGAATAATCTAAATAATCAGATATGTAAATCAAGACCCGGTAATAAACACCAAAGTGTATCACAGTTAAGGGCAACATCTGAAATCAAAGATTATCTTGACGTTCCAAATATTAATCTGAAACAAGATCCGTTTAAATGGTGGAGAAAGAACGCCTCCCATTTTCCAGGTCTATTTAGTTTAGCAAGACAAATTTTGTGTTGCCAAGCAACTACTGTTCCATGTCAACGATTTTTTTCAAAAGTAGAACTAATATTTAATGATCCAAGTTCTCATTTAAATACAAATGAGGCTGTACAAAAAATATTTTTAAACAAAAATTTAGAAATTGTTAATATGCTTTAACTCTATGTTATAATAACTAATACATTTTTTTTTATATAAACTCTCCTATGGAATCATTATTTAAACGACTTAAACAAATTATTTAATATTTGGTCTTTAAAAATAAAATACATTTTATGTCTTATTTTTTGTAAAATTAATAGAATATAAATAGCTGATAACATTGTATATTTTTTATTTATATAGTATATTATACAAAGTTTGAATATTTGTCAAAAAAATCGAATTTTATATTCTTGTATATAATTTATTATATATTGGTTGCAAACATTTTTTATCGTCGGTACCCAAAAGCCTGACTTAAACCCTATTGTTATATATTGTTATACAAGTACCTATATTTTAATTTTTTGTTTTGAATGTCAATAATGCACTTTTCAATGAAAAAGCATCTTTGGGATTTTTCGGGAAAATGTGACATGGTACATATCCTTACAAACGTTTAATATTACCAGGCCTATGTTTCTGTTTAAAGGAAATGGATGACCTTGGTTGTTGAAAATAACAGCTGTTGACAAATTTTGAAAAGAGATATAGTTCAGTAATCACTATAATCAGTGATTTGAAGATGCTTACATAGATCAACGACTATAAATATAGCTATATACAATATATAGCGGAATTAACGTTACTAACTTCAAGGCCAGTCCAGTTTTTTAAACTAACTGTTATCACCTTAAGTGACATTTCTATAATGTTCTATGATATTACCTAATTTACACAGAAAAAAAAAAACAACAGTAGGTATAAAATTATATATTTATAAAAAAATAATGATAAATTAAATTTGTATGTTGAAGTATAAAAGCCACAAATACTTATTTCCGTGGCGAAAAAAAAACGTTTTTATTTCATTTAATTTTGGTTGAATTATATGGTGTGTTGATAAGGGATAACATATTTCTGATAAGGACGAAATATTTACGGAATGTTTTGAAAAAATATATTATTGCGGCATAATTTGATTTCATTAAAAATAAAAATCCTTAAAATTAACAAAATATGTTCCAAGTCAGACGGTTTGAAGGGCCTAGTACGTACTTAGAACATAGAATATCTACCATTCTTTTTTTTCATGCATATGACATTTCCGGCTCATCAGTAATACAGATAATAATAATTACGAAATAGAATAGTGAGTAAATAAATAAATAAATAAATAAAACATGTACCATCAAACAATAATCATAATGATAAAAAATAAAAATAAATAAATAGATAAATAAAATAAATCAATAATAGTGGTGATAGTAAAAATAGTAAAGATAAAATAATGACAACAACATTAACAGCGGTAAATATATTGGGGAGGAGACGCTATAACTTCACGTGGGACGAGTAGTGTGTTTCTGAGTTTTTCCAAGTGTTTCAGAGTTTTCAAGTTTCAGGTTATACCGTGAACCTTACAATGAACACACGAAACCAAAATATATCATCATATGGACAGCCAAAGTCCCTGGACTTCCTGGCTTTCTCGGCACAAACAGCCCTTCTCTCGGGACTCTTTTGACTCGCGCGCTCTCCGTGCGAGATTAATTTCAATATATTTTTTTTTTTATATGAGTGTATTGATTTTGTCCTGTTCGGTCCGGTTCGTTTCAATACTCAAATTCAGTTCGAGTTAATCCCGGTCTCGTTCCAATTCCGATTTTAAGATTTTTGGTCTGATCCGGTCTCGTTTAAAAATATTTTGGTCCGGCTCGGTCAGTTCGGGCCATACTAGTTTTTATAGGTTATTGCTTGGTTTACATCACGAACTAAGATATATATATATGGACTGGAAACGACATGGCAGGCGGGTGGTAGTGGTGCGGTCACGTTTTGAAACGGGGTTTCTTAAGTGGGGGGATTTTACGGGCTGGAGCGTTCCTAGTAGTATTTTTTAGTACTAGG
>JAIPRL010003964.1:0-42204 GCA_025469235.1 Pemphigus obesinymphae | reverse complement strand
TGGTTTTTTTAATGATATTTTTTTAAGGTAATAAAAAAATTAATCGGGTGATTATAAGGTCAGCAAGAGGGGGCGGGGAGGGAGTACCATCTCACTAAGAAAAAAAATTTTGGGTTGGCAATTATTTGGACAGTTCAATCGACAAATTTGTGAAAAGCCCTTGTTTTTCTAATTACTCTACCACAAATATTTCATAGGAATAACGGTGATTTAGGAGGGGGCGCGAATTCTGTTCATTGCCAGGGGCGCTATTGGGTCTTGCTACGGCCCTGATAGTACCATAAAGTCCGTAAATTAACTATGTACATACGTACAGCTGCTAATGTATAGGTATCATATAATATTTATAATTTTTTTTTTTTTTTTTGGAGGGAATGTAATAAAATCGAAATTTTGCGTGTGTAATCGCAAAAGACAAACATTTTAGACACTGCGTTGAACTTATTAAGTAATCTCACTTAAAATAAATTGCACATACAAGGAGTTGCACCAGGTACAGGTACTAACCGCAATCGACCTAACTTATCATATTACATAATATTATCACAGAAGGAATATAGCACGGTTTAAAATATAAATTATATCATATCTTGAATATAGACATATTATAATATATGAATATGAATTATATAAAATGGGAAAAAATGTCTAAATATATTAATAAATATTATTATAAATTATTATCTTAAACCGTGGACGCCTGGTGTATAGGCAATACCATATGGGTGTTCAGCGTACACCATAGTGACGTCATGGATATGGATCGGACAAAATATGTTTTCGGTGATGAGACGTACGTGCCGGCTACGGCTATGAAATATAAACACGATATTATATTTGATAAGGATCGAGTGATAAAGATTTTGAGCATTATTTTGAAAACATCAATAATATTACAAATTTATTTTGTTTACTTACGTGTTTATAAAAATTATGTGTATGTTAATAATTATATGTTAGTTTACAATGTTACCTGCTTCAAAAACTACCCGATTTATTTGATCTACCTACCCAATTTAATTGGAAATATATATTACAGACCATTTTAATGAAATAGATAATGTTGCAGTGCTAATAAGTACTAAATAAACAAAATGAGCAGTTTTAGATTCAAAAAAATTGGTAAGTTTAAATTTGTTTAATTCAATGTATACTCTAAAAAAATATGTCATAGGTACTACCTATGATAATAAATAATTTATTGTTTTTTCTTAGTAGTCTGTTAGGTACCAGATTACCCATACCTATTATTTTATTTCAATTTGATATTTACTTATTCTGTAAGATTATATTTATTTGAATCTAGAACAAAATTCCCCTGTATAAATTTATGGTACGACAAAATCTCCCCAAAGTTTTTAGTTCGGCTAGACATCACAAAATGTATTTTTAAAAATGTTCAATCGATTTTGTAAATGATTAAATTTTAGTTATCCAGTTAGGTATACCAGTATACTCTTTATAAAATAAAGATAAGAAATGCTATGACGTTTTGGCTTCATCATTGAATAAAAGTAAAAATTATTTAGACAAAATCCAGCATATATCATTTATATGATAATATAGGTACCTAACATAGGTACCTACCTAATATTTATACTTACTATATGCATGAGTGTATCTGCAAAAGCCATAAGTAGACTTTGAGTTTTAGTCATTTTCATAGTTTTTATAGTTATAATACATAAATAATGTGTATAATGTAAAAACCTAGGAAAGTATATGTTTATAATTTTTAACATTTAATTTTTTTGAGGTGATTATGTATTACTCTTACAAACCTTGGGGAATTGTATCCAAGGTCAATATTTTGAAGTAATTTTATCCTACCAAAAATTTATACTGAGGGCCGAGGGGGGAGGAATTTTGTCCATTAAGCTATTTACTAGACTATTTATTTGTACCTATATAACAATATTTATTAATTATAATAGATTAAATAATTATTATTATAAATAGATGAAAAGCCAGGATATGGAGAAGAAGATTCTAATTTTGAATCCTCTATATCTTCATCATTTGTCTATAATCCATACATGTCATTGGACTTACAAAGCCAGCGAAATAAATTACCAATCACCAAGTACCGCAATGATGTTTTATATCTTTGTGAAAAGTTTCAGACATTAATATTAGTTGGTTCTACGGGAAGTGGAAAAAGTACTCAAGTATCGCAAGTATGTTTATTTGTATATATTATAAACATATTTTTTTTTTTATTGTTATATTTAAAGATGTTAGTCCAACGATTTTTTAACCATTGACATTATGATGATATTATTGTTCAAATTGTTAATAATATATTATTATCATAATACTCAGGCGAGAATAAAGTCACATCTGAAAAGTTTCATTATTTGTGTAGAAAAGTGTAAAATATTGTAAAAAAAAACACTAGAAATTTTTTAGTAGATATTTCAAGTTTTTCTGTTTTAGATTATTTTTTACATAGGTAGGTATTTTTTATCTAATAATTATCTTTTTGTATATATAGGAAAATCATATTCCTGGACTACTCGACTATGTAATTGTTCAAATAAAATAAAATAAAACATTGAATAATATTAATATATAAATACAAGTATTCTTATTTTTAGATAATTAAATTACACAAATTAAATTTCAGGGGTGCAATATATATATACATATACATATTTGACTAAACAAAATGTTTAAAAACTTAAAAAAAAAAGTGTAGGTACACTGTAAAAATAATATCATTTTTACTAGTCGTTTTAAAACAAATATAAACTGGAAAATTAAATATTTTTATTTTCTTACATAATAATACAAAAATTGTAAACTAAGAAATAATTGTATAAATTATACAGTGGCGGATCTAAGATTTTACCATTTTATCCAGTTTGGATTTTTATATTTTTTTTACTATTCAATTAAGGATAATGGTACAATGAATATTTAAAAACCTCCATTTGACTGAATTAGTGAATATTGAATATATTGAAAATTATTTTATGCATTCGACCCATTATATTATTAGCTGCATTTTTTAGTTAATATTTTGAATAAAACACGTTCACCAGTGACATTTTTTTTAAATATTAATTTTTAAAAATATCACAGTCTTTATGAAAAAATAGACTTGAATCTGAAAATCCCCTTCTGTAAATATACCATTAAGATTATAAGACATAAAGAAAAAGACAATTGCAACATCAATACACATTAATTAATAACTTATGACTGACCTATAATTATAAAGAATAAATCAGTTTTTATTACAACTTATTAAACTTATTAAAATGAAATTATTTTCAGATGCTATTAGAAAACGGCTTTGGCAAATATGATAAGACTATTGTAATCACTGAACCTCGAAAAATAAGTGCTATAACATTAGCTACTCGAGTAGCACAAGAACAAAAAACAAATCTTGGTGAATTAGTAGGTTATTCAGTAAGATTTGATAACTGCTGTAATCAAAATACAAAGATTAAAGTTAGTACATAATTTATATTTTTTACCTATATTTATATTATTTTATTTTTTAACATAAAATATTTTGTAAATAGTACATTACCGAAGGTCTTCTTTTGAATGAAATGATGAGCAATCCTTTATTGATTAATTATTCTGTAATAATACTAGATGAAATACATGAAAGAAGTCTGATGACTGACATTTTAATGGGACTTATTAAAAAAATCTTAAAGGTAGTATATTATAATCTTAGTTTATGAATTATATTATTGTAATTGAAACAATTTTCAGAAACGACCAACCATGAGACTTATTGTATTATCTGCTACTATGGATTCCTCACAACTTAAAGCCTATTTTAATTTTAATCATGGCAATAATCCTGATGAAGATACTGCAACGGTTTTAAGTATTGAAGGAAGATCTTATCCAAATAAAATCTATTACTTGGAAGGTAATAGTGTGTGTATATATATATATAAAAGAACTATTTTTAATTGTCAAAATAAGAAAAAGTAATATATTATAAATATACATTTATACTTTTAGAACCAATAGCAAATTATATAGATGAATCAATTAACACTGTATTGAAAATCCAAAAAGGTGACACATTAGGTGATATCTTGGTATTTTTGACGGGAAAAGAAGAGATAATGCAAGCAGTTAATACATTGGATGACTACAATATTAAGAATACAAATGAAAAGTATACATTTATTTAACTTTATTATCTTATATCTTAAATATTGCAATAATTTACTATTTTTATTTTTTTTTTTTGTATAACTAAAGTTCATAACTATGTATAAAGTTCTGTTCAGAAAGTATTTAATCTCATCTTTTTTCTTTGAAATTGTGGAGGTGAGGCCATTTCATAGCTTTTATTGTTAAATAAACATGATAATGTGTAATTATTTTTGTCCAGTTTAAACAAGTTTAGTTTATAATAGTAGGTTAATGTGTAAGTGTGAAACTTGTAAACCTGTCACTATGATAAAGTACATTGAAAAGCAGTATTGAATCAAGTTATTTTGCTTAGACTTAGGATTCTCAAGTTAAAACTATTCACACTGAAAAAGGTGTTAAAAATATTCTATAAGTCTTGCCTATATTGAGTGGTGGTTTAATCTTTTCAAAAATGTACAGATCTCCCTGCTGCTCAATGTGCACCATCATACCAAAACTTAGAAATACAGCGTTGATAGGTATACAAGTTTACACATTGACCTACTGTCACAAACTAAAATGGACAAAAATAATTACACACTATTATGATTACCTAACAATAAAAACTGCCAAGTCTTATCTGTTTGACCCACTTAGTATCCAAAACAAAAGATAAGGTTCAATACTTTTTAAACAGACCTCGTATATTTATATACAGTCTTATTGAAAATCCTTTAAAAATGTGGTTTAAATATTGCATACTAGGTACCTATATCTTTTTTATTACTATGGATAAGTTAAGCAACATATCAATTAAAAAGTGACTTTTGGAAATCAAATTCTATTTTTTAATTTATTTTAATTGTACTCTATTTATTGTATACTCTTCTTCTTTTTCTCCTTCTCCTTCTCTCCCAACTATTTGGGGTCGTCCACCCTGGTCCTACACTTTCACTTAACTCTATCTCCCGCATCTTCTTCACTTACTCCCACCTTCCTCATATCACTGGCCATTACATCCCCCCATCTCTTTTTTCGGTCTTCTCCTCCCCCTCTTACCAACAACATGCATTTCCCTTAATAATCTTACTACCTCAGTCTCATCCCTCCTTAATACATGATCGAGCCATCTTAATCTATTCTCTCTCATTTTGTCTACTATCGAAGCTACCCCTATACTACCTCTGATATACTCATTCCTTATTTTATCGTCTCTAGTAACTCCACTCATCCACCTTAACATTCTCATCTCAGCTACACGCATTCTCTGTTCTATCTTTCTACCTACTGCCCAACATTCCGTTCCATACATCATTGCAGGTCTCACCACTGATTTATTGTATACAATATTATAAATTTACTTTCATGTAAAAATATGTCTGCATATTAAATAACAATTTATATAAATTAATTTAATGGTATAGTGAAGTATTTATTAGTTAATTAATAAATTATTTTAATTATTAATACTTGTACCTTTATCATTTATATTTCATTAACATTGCTTCATATTTTTATTTACTTTTTAAATCTTTATACACAAATTAAAAATATGTACCTATAGACTATAATAAAATTTTAATAATTTAAAACATTACATAAGTTAACTAATTGCATTACAGTTGAATATTTTTATGTTGTATTCTAAGTATTTAAATTACTATTATTATTATAATTTTTTTTTTTTTTTAGAATTAAGCTACTACCTTTACCTATGCATGGCACATTAACTAATGATGAACAACTCAGCGTATTTCGACCAACACCTAAAGGATACAGGAAAGTGGTTTTTTCAACTAATGTTGCAGAGACATCAGTTACTATACCTGGAATTGTTCATAGTAAATTTATAATTTCATATAATATTACATATTAAGTTAATTTATGCTTGTCATAGCTATCATGAACCATCTTTGACCCCCCTAATATATGTAGATGCCTAACTGAGCTTGTTAGTGTCTGGAAAATAAGAGGATATAAAACTGTTAATTCTTAATTTATATTTATATTAAAAATAAATTTTATTTCAAATAAAGTTCATAATTCCATTCGCAATTTTAGTACTACAATGTTACAAATAAAAAATTAAAATTAAATGTTAGTATTTCAAAATGAAATGCCTATTAAATGTTATTATAAAAATAAAATTATTTTTGGGCTTAATGGTAAGATTAAATATTATTTGGTACACCTTCAAAAAAAATATATAATTATAGAATAGGAGCCTTCAACTTTCCAAGACCACTTCATTTACACACTGACCTGTACAAATTAAATTATTTTACAAAATACTAAATACATATTTTTTTTAAAATATTTTATTTCATAAATACAGTACCTAGGCTATGATAAAATTATCGAGGTTGAAATATATTTTCTACTCATTTATAGAATAAAAATGTTTGCATTAATTTTTACATAAGAACTTAATCTATAATCGCGCATCTGACTTTCTTTATTATGTAAATTAAACATATAATTTGTATTTTAATTTTTAATTGTACTTATTTTAACATATTTAATTAAATACTATGAAAATGAATTAAAATAAAAATAAAA
Organism: Pemphigus obesinymphae; assembly: GCA_025469235.1. Lineage (NCBI taxonomy): Eukaryota > Metazoa > Arthropoda > Insecta > Hemiptera > Aphididae > Pemphigus > Pemphigus obesinymphae. The sequence goes on along the minus strand of JAIPRL010003964.1, from coordinate 35,535 downwards.
CAAATGACTAATCATACTGAAAGTTCTTACTTTCTTAAAGTTGTAAAATTATTAATCTATAAACATTATATAAATCCTCGGCTTAGCAACTCTTTGTATTCAGTCTATTTTCCAGCATTCTCATAAGAAAATAATATAATTTTTATGTTAAATTATTAATATATTTATTACTTATTAGTATTATTGTTTTAACTTAAATGTTATTAATTATTAGGAAAACTAAATTGTTAATTTAATTAGTTTCATTAATTTATAGTTATTGACTGTGGATTTGTTAAATTAAAATGGTTTAATTCAAAGTTTGGAGCCGATTCATTAATAACTGTTCCTATATCCAAAGCATCAGCAGTCCAAAGAGCTGGCCGTGCAGGAAGAGATCGCCCTGGAAAAGTATATAGGTACATACTAATTTTAACATAGTAAATAATATATTATTTTGATACTTAAGTATTACGTCTCTACTATTCATGAACCCAGGGAGCCTTTTCAATTGTATATAACCCCGACAAACAACTTTTGTACTTTTAATGCTTTATACGCAATTAATAATTATTATTATTATTATTATTGAGGTAGTTGTTATATTATACTAACATAAGTACCTATATCAATTTTAATTTATGATAATTTTATTATTTATAAAATATGTTATATGATCAAATCTAATGGTAACAAAATATTTTGAATGTATGACCTAAAATGTTATTTGATTATTTTTCATTGGATACAGAAGATTAAAATAAAGGTGGAAAACTTGAAAAATTGTTTGTGTTACCATTCAATTTAAATAAATAATTAGTTCATGTAATTATTATGTTTATTATGCACAAAACATAAATTAATTGAATCAATTTTATGTTCATATATTATACCTATACTCCGGCCCAGGAAAGAATATCCGTAGAAATTTGTTCATCGCTGTGCATTGGTTGACACTGCCTCATACTGCGTTATAACCGATCATGAACTGTCAATGTAAAACACCGAGTGCTGCCGCCGACAGTTGTGTACACTGAGTAATAGTAGTATATTTACATTTTTGTATGCCGTGCCATTTAAATTACTATGTATGTACGGCGTACACGCTGTATATATGCTCTCAAGTAGCAGTGGTAGGAGAAAACGAGCCTTGCTGAACTCGCGACTGTCACTATTGATGGGCCAATATTGATTGTTCTCTCACCTACCAGAGTATATAATTATATATGAAATTTCATATTGTCGGTGATTGAACAATCCGTGTGAGTCAGAAAAACCAAAGAATTCAGGAGACACATATATATATTTATAAATTATATGGCAGCTGATATATGTGATATAACTTTTCCAGTCTCTATTGTTCTTGGAAATTATAAATGTTTTTAAAAAATTATTTTTTCTAAAAAAAATTTATATAAGTGTTCAACTTTTTTGATTTACATGGTATTTTTCACTTACGATGATATGAAAAAAAATAATAGTGTACAACAACTACCCAATGCCCAATAATTATAATAATAATCACACATTATGGAACGTTAAAAGTACCAATGTTGTTTGGTAGGTCATCAATTTTAAAACTAGCTAAAAGATTCTGCAGTTGGAAAAACTATATGTTATAAGACCCTTATTTTATTTTTTATTATAATATTTAATACATGTTTATTTTTAGATTATACACAAAAGAAGCATATAATAATTTGATCAATGCTACTCCTCCAGAAATGGTACGATCTGATTTAACTGATATAACATTACAGCTTAAAGCAATTTATATTAATAATGTTTTAAGATTCCCATTTCTTACACCACCACCAGCTAAAAATCTTCTATTTGCTATGGAAATGTTAAAAGCTCTAGAAGCAATTGACAAATGTGGGAATTTAACAAATAATTTTGGAACAATAATGGCTGAATTTCCATTGCCAGCAAAACATTCAAGAATGTTATTAAAATCTAGTGAAATGGGTTGTTCTTCAGAAATTGTATCTATATTAGCAATGCTTCAACTTCAAGATGCATTTGTACGTCCAAAATATGGAGCTACAATACAAAAAGCTAAAATGCAGCAAAGAAATTTTGAAGTTGCCGAAGGAGATCTATTAACTTTGTTAAATGTATACAATGGATTTGAAAAAAATCAATGTAGTAAACAATGGTGTCATAGATTTTTTATTAATTATAATGAATTATGTAAAGCACATAAAATCCGTACACACTTAATAGATTTAATGAGACATTCAAAAATTCCACTCAAATCATGTAAAGGTCAGATATATTGTACTATTACATACATTACATTAAAAATATATTTATTATATATTTTTTTTTTTAAATTAAAGATAATAATAATTTTTATAATTTAGGAGATACCAGAATAATAGTAAAGAGCATTGCAACTGGGCTCTTCAAAAATGCCGCTTATTTACATTATACTGGAACTTATAGGTCTGTTGGTGCAGATGATGATCTCTACTTTCATCCAAAATCTGTTCTAAATTATGTCAATCAACCTCAATGGTAAATTATATTATATATTTACATTAAAAAGAAAAATTATAATTTATGTAAATGCATAATATATTTTATATAATATGTGTAATTTATATATTATATATTATTTGTAAAAATTATTCTTTATTTTAATTTTAAATAATATATTTAAAAGTTCGCATTTCATAATAGTATATAATTTTATATAACTTGATTTAATTTGTTTTTCAAATTCAAAACTTTAAGATCAACTGAATACTAATGTAATATGTAGTGTTTTATTTGTTTAATAATGATATATTTTCAATTCATAAATTTAATTTTTAGATATTTAAAATTCAATATTTTTCATATTTTCTAAATTTTTAATTCTTAATGAAATTCAGGTTTTTAGATTTATTATTTATAAATTTTTATTTTAAATCAGTTTTTCTTTATTTTATTGATTATTAGTTACTTGATCTAAAATAATGTTATATTGTCTTGGCTATTAAGTTTATTCTTATTTGATTTTAAAAAAATGGTACAGGCATTTAAATTTTTTATAAATTCATTGATATCTTATTTTAAATTTTTGAAAAAATCTAAAATTTATTAATTTTTATAATATATTTAATTTTTTAATGGCAACAATAGAGACAAATGAAGATATTTATTAAATTGATATTGTTCATGATTGTATTTAATAATAACTTCTAAGCTATATAAGCACCTATACTTAGATGTTTATATGAAAGAATGAGACTTTTTTTAGTAGGTACCGAAGTCGTTCTACAGCTGAATTTACACAGTTAATTAAATTTAGTTGATCGATGTATTTAATCATCTTTTTAAATCATTTATATTTAAATTTGTTCATGTGTTTCAATATGCTTGAACAATATATCAATGTTAACAATTATCAAAAATACATAATTTATGATTTATTCTATAGTCCGATATGAATTTTAAAAAAATTTGAATTTATCAACAAATAACTGTTACTAAACTTTTTTACTTTTTATTTATTTTTTTATCCAAATTTTTAATATTTGGTCTACAGAATTTAATAATTTTCAATTTAATAAAACTATTTATCAGTATCAGAAGACTATTATATGGTATTATATGATTAGTATTATTTGATACTAATATTAGCTACTGGTTTTAAAAAATCATAGTTTTTTATTGAAAGACCAACACTTATTTAAAATAACTATAAAAATGTAATCTTAATACATTACTGAAATTAAAATAAGTTACAATTTAATAGTTTATTTCCATAGTATAATTTTTATCTAAAAAAAAAAGTTTTCAATATATTAATACTTTCTTAATGAATCGACATTTAAAAAAAATTGTCCTATAAAATTATATACTTTTTCAATAATATATCCACATATTATAAAATAAATATGGAATTGTTTGTTCTCCAATAATCATCTTCATACATATAATATTATTGCTAGTAAACTATTCATTAAATATTAAAAAAATTATACATTGCTATTTTCCAGAAAATATTAAATTAAATTTAAAATTGTATGTGAAAATTAATTATATTAATTATAATAATTTATTATAAGAGTTTTGTGTTATACGAAAATTTGATTATATAATATGTATATTATTAATGTCTGATATAATATTCATTACATTTATACATTACATCATGTGAAAAAATATTAATCCTATTTTGTTTTTGTTAATTAAGTGATAATTATTTTTGTTATGTTACAGGGTTTTATATGATGAACTTCTGGAAACTACCAAAACTTATATCAAAAATTTGATCGAAATAACACCATCATTATTATTAGAAGTGGCTCCTCATTATTTTACTAGGCCTACTTTATAAAAATAATAATATAAAATATAATTATTACAGTACAAAATTAAATATATATATATATATATATATACATAAAGTTGTACCTGTAAATAATATCTATAAATATTTTTTACCACTATTTATTTATTAATGACCAGTGGTTGAATTGGAAAAAAAAATAAGGACAGACTCTGAGCCTAGTTAAAAAATCAGCGTTCTGAGACATATTAGAGAAAAAGTAAGCCATGGAGGACTTTGTCCCCCACACCCCCTATCCAAAGTTTCTTAACCAGGGGACATTTTAAAAAACATTTTAGATTATTATAGAACATGAATGAGTAGAAAAATCCAACATTTTTTTTTACATCATTTTTAGGTAACATATTTTCAAGATAGCATAGTTTAAGCATTCCTCTTTCAAAATAATTTAACACTTTTCCTTTTAAATGAATAATTGAAGAAGTTGTAGATGTAGACTGAAATGAAGTTTATCGGTGTCACATTGATATCGCCACCCTTTTAGGCTTTAGCCATTCACGGATAATGAAGATTATTTATTACCTATATATGATACCAATATGATTTAAAAAGATCAACTATTCAACATTTTATATAATGCTTTTTATCTAAAACCAATTATGTGATAAGGACAAAAAACATTCATTTTTGTAATTTCAAGATTTTTCCAAAAATAAATTATAATTTTAGGGGTTTATAATTTGACGGGCTGACAAATTCAAATTTGTTTTCAGATTTTAACTCTAATTTTTCGAAGTTCCGAAATTGTATCTAGCTATATGCCTGTTAGATAGAAATATTGTGATTACACAACAATAAAAAGTGGTACGAGTATAGGGTTTTTTTTTATTAATTTTAAAATGTACTTAAATATTTCTAAATTCTTAGATTGTTTAATAGTACGCTTACCATCTAGTAAGGGGTTCTATATAGGCAATTTTTAAGAAGTTTTTTGAACAATAAAATTTAAAATATATTCTAAAAGTAATAGATCACCACTTTAACTTACTCTACCACTTTTTACTAGTTGTAGCTTTCTGATCACAGTTGGATCAAAAATTATCGTTAAAGAAAAATAATTACACTAAATAAGATATGAGAACTTATACTAAGACCGAACATCGAGTTTTTTTTTTTCGATAAGTATATTTTAAACATCTAAAATTTGTGATTGAAAAAAAGTTTCCAAGTTTTTAAAATTGAAAAATTATTTTAACTAAAAAAAAAAAAAACTTGATATTTGTCGTTAGTAAAATATTCTCATATATCAGATATCATATCATATTCTATTAAAATTTTGAATCTAAGATAACTAGGAGAGAAGTTGTACCTACATACTAGATAGCGAGAACGTGTTTTAATGCTGTTAAAATGCCATTAGAAAAATCTACTTGTACATTTTCAATGAAAAACGTGTATTAACATTTTTCATTTTTACCAACTCATAAACATGTTAAAAATACAAAATAAAAACAAATTATTGCTAATAACATTATCTAGTGCCCTAGGTAATTTTTTTTTGATATATTCATTTTTGAAAATCATATGTACGGCGTCCTCTTAAGTCTTAAACATAGATATACCTACCTAATTTGTAATTTAATCTGTAGATATTTTATAAACTCTCCGTCATTAGGTCACTCGGTTTGTTATAGCACATCGGTTAGGTGTTAAAAACATGTTTACGCATAACTATTGAAATGATTTTAGAGCTAATCTACCCATTATCTAATCGATGAAAGACAACATTTTGGAGTAAACCTCATTTAGGTTTTATTAATGTACATATTGAACAAATTAGGAAAGCTCACTCTGCGAGCGTGCTAAATTCTCGGTTTCTAAACGTATTTTAAACAACAATCTAAAAATATAAAACAAAACGAATAATATCTCTCCATGGTACCTAACCAAATCAACAAACTCGTAACTTTGTAGGTATTAGTAACTTCGGAAAAATGGGCGGACGAACAGATGGACACCACGGGGATATCAGTAGTCTAAAATTATGTTTAGAAACATAAAACGAGTTATTAAAGTATAAAAAAAGTAAAAAAATCAACTTTTAAAATACAACGATTTTTTTTTTAGTAAAACACAATTATGTTCACTCCACAATGTTGTCCTCGTCTATTGATTTAATAATAAATACCTATTATTACTCTAGTATTTAACATCATATTATGAAACCGTTTTAAGACGGCTGCAACACCTGCGATATTTAAGGGGTTCTGTATAGGCAATTTTTTAGAAATATTATGAAAAATAAAAATCTAACAATATATTTTAAAATTAATCTAAAAAAACCCCGTACCCGTATCAATTTTTATTATTGTATACCTAATCACGAAATGTTCACCTAAAAGACCAATATAAGTGTGATGAAATTGTGCAACTTTGGAAAGTCGGATTTACAATCTGTAAACAGATTTTAATGTGTCGGCCTGTCTTCTAGGGACAGATAGAGGTTTTTTCTTTTTTATTACAGATAAAATATAATCAATGTTTAAAAATTGCAATTTTTAGTGATGAATAACAAGGCTAAAAAAATTAAATTAAAATAAATGCCTCGATCGGTTCCAAGAAGATAAAATGATAAAATCAAAACCGTTTTCAAAATATATGAAATCCAACTTTTCAAAGTCCTACAATTTTGTCACGATTTAAGTCAATTTTTCGTTGGTGATGCGGTCCTTTACCTAGGTAGTAGTTTTACGTAAATATTTTTTTTCTACAAATATCGTGGTTACACAATAATAAAAATTAAAACTGACACGGAACTAATATTACTTTTTAAATGTATTTGTTGGATTTTTATAATTTTTAAAATTATTATGGAAGTTACCCGTATTCTAAGAAGCTAATAGGCAACTTAACATAAAGCAATGGTGACTTGTTATGTTATAAGATATTGAGAATAACAAACTATATTCAATGACTTCATATATATTTTATAGAACCGTGACCCCTGCACAGATAAATAATATATTAAGTTATTATTATTTTCAATGTCATGTAAAATAACATAAAAGTATGGTTACAAGACTGAAACTGTGGTACTTAAATCTAACAAATGTTAATTTTGAAAATGGACTTTAATTAACATGGTTATAGCTACCTGGATTTAATCCTTACTTGGAAAATTTCAATATTTGGTTTTTTAACTGTGATGTCCACGAACAAAAAATAGTAGGTAGGTAGGTACTTTTAATTTTTCATGTCATTATAAAATAAACAAATTTCGTAATATTAAATATCATCACAAGTAGGCCAAAGTAAACAATTTATGTTAATAAATCAAAATCCGTCTAATAAAAGTTGTACAGTTTTATCTACATTTCGATCTAAATACCTTTTGTTGACGACTGCAGCCCCCATAATCAAAATATTATAAAAAAATAACAATAAAATAATATTTGTATTAAAATTCAATTTACGGTAATTAAACCATACACGTAGTTGTAATCATCTAAAATCCAATTCGAATAACGGAATAAAATACGCCAACATTAGGTAGGTATTATGTAAAATGCAAATTATGAATTTTTCACAATGAAAATATAGGTACGTGCTATATCGATAGTAAAATATTTTACAATTAATTATGTAGATATTAAAATAACTATTATAGTATTATAATATATCTAATATATTAAATTTATAATACTAATAAAGTCACAACGATTATGGCTGTAAAAAATTTCGTTCAAAACCTATTTAGAAAATTTTTCAAGTACATACCTATGTAGGAACCTTGAAAAATGTACAAATAAAATACAAACAAAAATTAGATCATTAATTAGTCATTTAGCGTTGAAATAATCTCCACATTTTATCAAAGTGAAACATTTCTGAAAATGTTATTATAGTTATTAATGCAGAAAATTTAATGGAATTACTGTTTCATCCACATTCAGATACTAGAGTCAGCAAAAATGAAACTATAATATTTATGAATAAAATATTGTTTTATAATTTTATCTTTACATGGTTACAAATGAGAAACTAGATTTTTTTAAATAAAAAAATGTAATTGAAAAAGTATTTAGTAAAATAGGTACCTATTTGATAAAAAAAAATTATATATATTATTTAAAATATTATCCTAAATACATATTTATACAAATGTATTGAAAAAAAGTATTCGATATACTACATAAAGTATTTAAATACATTTATTCAAATACTTTACGACTTACATATAATCACATCAGGCACCTAGGTCTCCAAACTCCTACCTACCCTCCAAAAACCGCTCACCCAAAGCTCCGTCCAATCGAATGGGTCTCTTCCCCCATCTAACCACTCCCAACAAACAAACAAAAACAACAAACAACAGCAAATTCCAACAACCCCCAAAACAAAAATAAAAATCCAATAACTCAACAAAACAACTCAACCCACTAGTAGAGGCAAAAGCCTGGCATAGAAAAGACCCTAAGGTCGTCCCCCACGCAAACGCAACTTTACGACTTTGACAGTTATATTTTAGATTAATAAAAAAGTAGATACATTAAAAAAAAATTTAATAATTTATATAATAAATGGTACCAGCGAAAATTACGATGGATTATATTAAGTAGGTAATAAAAAGTTAATACATGCGGATTATTATATTAATGTAATGTAATAGTAATTATTACTAACTATAATATTATAACACATACATGAGAGATTGGTCAAAAGTTCAAAGTTCGAACTTAAATATAAATAAGTCAAACCGAACCAAACTTAATCGAAGAGTTCGAACTTGTATTTACTTATAGTGACTAACTATTCGAACATTTTTCGAACGTGATTTCGACACTAAAATAACTAATTTTTTATTTTTTTTTTATTTATTCACGATTGTAAGGAAGTACATTCAGTCGGAAATAGACTTAATACGCCGAAATACAGAAAAAAGTTGATGACCTTTTTTTTTTGCTTATTCACATCACGTTATCAAGACAGTGTTTCGTGTTGGCACTCCCTGCTCCCGTTAAATATTTCTTCTTCTTCGGGATGGCACTGGTTGGTTCTAATTCAACATAAAACTTAAAGTTCAAGTTCAATGTTCGGGTTCTGATTCGATTTTACACTTCATACTTCGGTTCGACACCTAAGTTTCGAGTTCGACACACCTCTAATGACCTAATATATGTGTATAAATTATATAAGGTATGTGACATGTGCAGTATAGTCTATTAATATACTTTATCATATGTACACATACGTATGAGTATGATATATAATTTACCTATTTGGCGAATGCAATTGAATGTCATAAGAAATACATGGAAGATTTCTTATAAATTTATTAAAACTATTATTAAAACAAATTTAATGAGCCATCGGCAATATTATCTGAAGGACAATCATTGTGCTATTGCGTACGAGTACACCTACCTATATGGGTATACTTATAATAGTATCTACGATCTACCTATACTGACTAGTGACTATACAGTATGATCATAATAATATAAAACGCAAGAATATTTGTAATTTAGTATTACATTTGCCGCCTGAGCCCTGGTTCAAAAAAGGCCCCCTGGGTCTCGTAAGAATAAAAAATTTACATTTACAATTACAATTTTATAATTTACAATTATTTATATGATAATTCTTAAATCACAACAACTATTTATTATCTATACAGTAATTTATAAAATATAATATCATGAAAATAATGTAAACATTATAGAGATAATGCCAGATATATATTTTTTGCACATGTTATACCACTATATAGGTAGTCAATACATAGGTACATAAACAATAAAATATAAACATAAATTATACATCGTTAGAAATATGAAAACTTTTTCTATGATGACCATCTCATCTTAAAAATGGTGGTAAAATTTTATTTCTACGTTTTTTTGTAAAGTTATACAGAATTTGAATTGCGAAATCATGTTTTTTTCAATAAATATCATGATTACACAACAATAAAAAAAATTGTACTTACACAGCTCCATTTTTTAATTAATTATATTACTAATTACTTATATATATTTAAATATAATTAATTTGTTTCTTTCATTTTTCTTAAAATTTCATAAAAATTGCCAATACAAAACTTCTTAAAAATCGGGTGTACAGCATACGTCCCTATTGTAACGATTGCCGCCTAGGCCTTTTTCCTTAGATCCGCTACTGGCATTTAGTGTTATCTATATAAATAAACCAGAAAAACATCAACATAGGTGTCAACTATCAATAATGTGTTGTAAAGTTCAATGAAGCATTGGTTATCTACCTACTACAAATTACAAGGTGAAATTTTTTAACGTTTAATAATTCAATCGCCTACGTGCAATTGTATAATGAAAAAAATACATTTAACAAATGTAAAATTTAAAAACCGAAATTAAACATTATATAACTGATTTAATAAATAAATAAAAATGATTTAAAAATGAAAACGTAGGTACCTATATTATAATGATATATTTATAAGTTTCATATGTTTCTATTCATGTATTTAAAAATTCTCAATAATCAAAAAATCGTATACCTATATATAAGCATGTATACGAATTTTAAAAAAAGCATTTTATTTAAATATTATTATTTAAATAATATTTAAAATAAATACATTATAGGTATACCTAACGTTTCATATTTATAGATGTAGGTATCAATTAATGTAGGTATACTGGTAATACCAGCATTAAAGTCTCCTTAATTTTAGAAATCGATAAAAAAAATAAATAAAAATTATGTAAGTAATAAAAAATGTGGTTTTACATATTATCAAAATACATGTACCGAATTTTTATTTTTAGCTGATTTTAAGAATTACATCACAAGTGGTGTCTTTTTTTATTTACACACATTTTCAGGTAGGTATGTCCTAAAGCAATGATAACCTATTCATTGAATTTTGTTGACGTTTATAGTTTTTTCCTTTGAAAACACTTTGAAACTAAGATCCTCAAATACCTACCAAAAGGTTTTGGAAACTTTTCGTTTAGAAATTTCTCGTATACTTACTGCCAAAAATAATCGCAAGAGTAGTATAGGTTAATGAAAATTTGCAGGAGGATTTATATATAGATACCTGCAAAGTGCAAATGTGTATACCTAATATGTATACTTGCACTTATAGCCTATAGATACACATTATTAAATATGAATATCTATAATTGGTAATTTAAGTAATTTAATTGTATAAATCCACTGAAAATAAAAATAAATTATACAAGTATGTTAGGTACGATTATCCAGTAAAATCAAATATTGAATAACTTGTACCTCGATAGGTTTATTATAACTTATAAGTTGTATACCTATCGACTATATTACAATATACATAGTTTATTTTTAAGGAAAAAATTGTAAAATAGAACTGCTTTAAGATCACTTCTATAAATTACCTACCTAATTTTAAAATGTTTTAAAAAAAATTTTAATTGTTAATTTTCTTAAATCTGCCTATACAAAACCCTTTGAGAATCGGGCGTGTATGGTGTCCGCTAAAGTTCATTATTATCTATTACATTAAATACTTACGCATTGATATATACGAGTATATAAGGTAAAAATACTTAAATATTAGTGTTATTACGAATAAGTTCATCAACAATTTTATATATATTTAATATTAAAAAATCAATTAATTCAAAAAATGTAATAGGTACTTTTATAAAAATAAAAATAAATATATACTTATTATAAAAAAATAATATAGAAAAAAAGAAAATGTGCCTAGAGTATTCCAAAAATATTATAAGTAACAACTAGTTTCGACCGTAAGTCATCATCAGGTTACTTACGGTGATGATTTACGGACGGAACTAGTTATTACTTATATAATCTTTTTTTAATACTTTGGGTACATTTTTTTTTTTATTATAAATATTTATTTTTAACTATTTTTTATGTATAGTCAATATATACAAGACCAGTACCAAGATAATTAATAGGTAATAATTGTAAATAATTAGTAATAAAAATAATTTTTCTTCCGGATATTAAATTCTATTAGTCATAAACAATTAATATATTCGTGAATCATGCAGATGATGAGCAATATAGTTGTGTTCCTATGTATAATAAATATGGATGGGTACTAAATGGTACTAAATGGTTAATATTATTATGGTTATGTTTAATATTGTTTAAACAAGATGATGTTTTCCATTTTTCCCCGAGCTCAATATAGGTATAATATCTATATAATATTTATTTTATTTAGTTAAATTAATCAATTTGTCAATGCGTTTTATTGGTACATAGGGTATAGGCCTTTTTATTCATTTTTTATCTTATTTTTAAACATAAAACATTGTCTCAAAAATTTGATATAATTGTGAAAATATAGTTTGATTATTATTCTGTTTTAATACTCTGTATTAATATTCTGAGCCTCTACTAACTACTGTAAATATGTCAAATATCATACGTAATTTCCAAATTGTCCATTTTAGAGTAGGCTCAATATTCATCAATGAGAACACGTGTCTTACTACTGTATTTGAATCAAGCTAAGAAAAGAAAAAATTTGCATTAAAAAAATACACCTGTATTGCTTTTATATTAAGTTCATTAAAATAAAGATGATAAGTGATAACCAATGATCGTCGAAAGTGACGTTTTTGCATTGGACATTTTATTCTTTAAATAATTTTTTAAATATTTTAAACTGTTCGGAAAAATTATTTTTGTCGGTCTATCAACGTTACAAATGTAATTTATAAAAGTTGTGGACATTTATTTTATATAACTCCAAATAATTTGGAGTAATTGTGAATACTAGTATAATACTCATACCTATATATGTACAAATATATATGTATTTCTTTTATTTATTTATTTATTTATTTATTTATTTTTTATTTTATTATTTATTATTTATTATTTCTGTCAATTATATAATTTTCAAAAATGTTTTTCTCTAGAACGAATTTGAAAAATATTATTATTAAATATTGAAATTAGATTCCGGGACAATTATCTGTCCTGAAACGATTTTTCGGGATACCTGGATGCAATGCTCAAAACCGGTAGGTAGTGTCCGGCTAAACCGGAACATATGACAACCCTATATTATAATAACATTGTAATTTATATTATATTTATTATTATATTTAAATATATTTATTTTTAAGAACAAAAATATATTTTAAAACTATATGATTATGATATATATATATAATATATAGATCATGCACTTTTATTGTAATTGGACGAAAAATCGAAAGTTTACCGACGATTTACTTCCCTGAAAAATATAAAACATTTGCCAATTAAACCCTACAAACCTCAAAAATTTACCGATTAAATTCCAACTGTATTTAATTTTGCTGAATTATTTCTTAAGTCTCGAAATTTTTCATGTTAAAAATGTTTATTTTAAAATACGAAATTGTTATCTTTGACATGGTATCAAATTAAAGTCACCTGCGTGCTGTACGGCACGATCAGTTGCGTAATAAGAAAAATTTTCGGAGGGGAGGGGGGTTATATACATAAAAGTTGAATCTCAGAGTCTAAGTTTCGTTAGAAAATGACTTACATATTTTTGATAATCATATTAAGGTGAGAATTTGATCTATTTTTAACATAATTTTATGCCTATAATTTTCTTCGAAAATTTTTTACAGAAGTATTTATTCTTCATAATTTTGGATTTTTCAACATATTATAGGAAAGTCATTCAACAAATCAACTCATAATGACGTTAAAAAGTAGAGCAAGTTCTCATATTTTTATATATATATCTACCTATTTTATTTTTCTACGATTAATCTACCAAAAACCATATCTGAATTACAAAAGTAAGTATTACATGGTTATTTAACAAATATCATGATTACATAACAACGAAAAGTGCTACTGACACAGATCTATTTTTAAATTACTTTTAAAATGTACTTGAATATTTTTCAATTATAAGATTTTCATTTTTCTTAAACGTCATTAAAATTTCCTAAACAGAACAACAATAACAACAATGTACATGCTACAAGTATATATGTTGTTTGAATAAAAATTTAAGCAAGTAAAATAAATATACCTCATACGTAGCCTACTTACCTAGGTATATATATAGGTTATAGGCACCTATATGTAAATATAATCAAATAAATATTTAAAGTACATATTATCTACTTAAAAACTATTTTAAAATATTTATAATAATCATGTTTTGTTATACCTATTAAAGCGACTGCACTTGTAAAGTACATAGGTACCTATAAGTATAGTTTTTTTTATATATCTGAGATTTTAAAGTTAATTGTTACATATTTTAAATCGTTTGTAATTTATTTAAGTAATTATTGTTTGTTATTTAAATAAAAATTATCCTTCAGATCTGGATGGTATTGACATTGATTATTATTAACGTACCTACCTAGGTATACAACTCGGACGGACAAGGACAGAACAACAGATGGTGGTATGCAATTCAGACATGTTTTTACTTTTTTTTTTGGCATGCAATTCGGATGCAGTTACCAATAAACAATAATATATAGAGTAATTAATATTATAATTCAATTTAAAATACCCTAGATATAAATATCGAACTGGCTAAACGTCTGGATTTCATTTTTACCCTGATGCAATTACAAATTCTAAACGAAGTGTGATTGAAAAATGTATTAATTTATTTCATTCTAATTTATAGAACACACCCGCAAGGAGTAGAATACCAATATTTTTACGAAAAATATTTTGAACGAACGATATACAATTGTTGTTTTACCAAACTTTCATTTTAAAATGAAACTATTTATTTTTAAAATCTTAAACAAAAATATGACCCAATCTCTGCAAAATCTCACTTTTTGGCTTAAGGGATACCTGTACGTTCAGTATTTGAAGCAAACGAACTGGTAAACCTATACAATTTTTGAAAATATGTCATAATTATCCCGTATTTTCAAGTACCTAACAGTTTCTTATATGTCTCTTATTAATTTATAAATGTATAAATTATTATTTATTGTAAATACATTTATAAATTTCAAAATTTATCATTATCTTCATTTCCATTTTAATTAATACATGAAGATGAGAAAAATCTCTAATTGTCAATTAAAAAATTATATGCATTATCTATATTTTTATAATTCTATAAGAAAAGTCTTTAAAAATTATAGTAATTTCTAAACGAAGTGATGATTTACATATTGTTTTTGCATTATGTGTTTTATGATTTTCAAATATTGAATAGAATGATAGAATTTTGAAGTAGGGCTAATATAAGTAAATAACTTTTTGATAATAAATTTAATCATTAATAAATTGAAAAAACAATTTTCAATTTTCTCTATAGGTTTGCTAAAAAAAAGACCGGAGGTACAAGGTACAAACTGAAAAATTGTACGAAAACTTCGAAAAAATCGATTTCAGATCAACAGTTGATTAGTTTTTCATCATTTTTTTAATTGTATAAGAAAAATCACTTAACATTTATTTTGAGTTTTAAATTGTTCTTGTATGTACCTAACACATTATATAATTATATGATATATGTATATACTAAATATAATATAATATATATTTAATGTAAAAATGTGTTATAAATATATTAAAAGTCTAATAAGAATGTCCCATACCTATTATTTTACTACTAAATCTGGAATCCCTAAATGACATTTTTTCTTAAAAATACACATTGTGAAATTAAAAATGGGCATAAGTGTTGCAACTAAAAAAAACTTGTGTTTTGTTTTTCTGGGTGGGGAATGGAAACCCAGAAATTTCCTTCCTGTAAATACGCGCCATTGAAGGTATCAACCTGTAATAATATTATTGTTAATTTATGTATATTGACATTCACGGAATAACCGTGGCGTTCTCATAAAATAATACTGAAAATAAATACATATAGTTATTAGGTACCTATTTGATTATTTATATATATAAAAAAAAAAAAAGTTGAGAACCGCTGTGTAGCGACGGTCGCGACCTTCTCCTGCGAGTCATCTGGTGCGGACGCGTATATTTTACATTTTAATAATATTATTACAGTCGATAGGTAGGTACTTGCCTATCCGCTTTGGCAGTGGTGAATTTACAGGGGATCCAAAAGTACTATAATCAGAGAACCACCCCCCCCCCCAAAAAAAAAAAAAAAACAAGTACCTACATTATTACGTATACCTACATTGCAGGCAATTTTTAATAAAAAAAAAAAAAAAAAAAAAAAATGTCTGATATTTTAATAAACTTTACAAATGTGTGCTCGATACAAAAAATTATCGCCAAAATAAGAAGGTCATTGCATGATCATGCAGCTAACATAACGATTATTTTTTTATTTTTCGTAAGTATATCTTTTTGTGTGTGGATTGCGGACTTCCCTCCAGAAAAAAAAAAGTAACTAAAATACTCCACTGAATGATATGCGATGCTATAATATTACAGTATTACACTATAGTAGCTTTATATGTACAATTGTGTCGCACGTTGCAGTATGCGAGGTCATCGAGCTTACCTACACATGTAAATTATGCAATCACTTCCGAATACGGCGTTGGCCGGCGTGTCCGCAGAGGCGTCGGCGGCCCGAGGAGGCGGTGAAACGCAACCTGTGTGCGCATAATAGCTATTGTAATATTATAGTTGGTGTCGGCTCCTATAACAGTCATAATATGTATATAAAATATTATGTCGTGTGTCGTGTGCATATATAGTATATTATATTATGGACGTTCGTAATATTATAAAATGTGTACTATATTTTAATTTAGAGTTCGCATTTTATAATAGCTGGCCACATTCAATATAATATCTTACATAGGTAGGTACATAGCTGTGTACACAAACAAAGGTGGATTTAAGAGTGGCGATCGGGTGAAATGGGTAAAAAAAAAAAAAAAAGGCCCCCTTTGGGCCTTGGCATTCCCTTATATTCAACTAATAACAATATATCAAGGTGTGAAAAAGTCGATAATATATGCAAAGAGTTTATGGTCATTCAACTATATTTTTTGTTAACCCTTTCAGTTGTTACATAGTGTTTTGCACTGTTTAGGTAAACTCCAGGACTGCATAAAATCGATATTTTTTATTTCCAATTTTTATGTAATAAATTCAAATTCATTTCTTCAATTAATGACTTCGAAATCATTCAAAGTCATTAATTGAAGACAGAAATTTAAAAAAGTCAATATTTGATTTTTGAATTTTTTCTGCCAGTGGTTATCGGATAATCGGTAAATGGAATGAAATAACGCATCATATTGGAATATTATTGGTTAAACACATTTTTCTATAAATAATAATAATTTTACACTCGAGTCGTGAAACGTAAAATTTGCTTACAATTCTTGTATCACCAGTAATAATAGACGACTTATTGAGAACCTCTGATAAAAGCAAAATTGAAAATATTGATTTACATCATGGAACAAATCGTAATTAAATTTTTTTTTTTCAAAAAATTTGAAATTTCATTGTCCATTGATAGATTTCACGTACATATATATATATATATATATACAACGAATAGATAAAGTTTTATATACCTTGACGAGTATAATCGTCCATAGCGCCTCCCCTCCCCTTTTATGGGAAATAAAACCCATCCCAGCTATACATAAGTAGGTATACCTAATACAGAGTGTTTGGTTTTATGACTATAACAAAGTAGGTATATAGTATATGTTATGTTTTCATACCTGTTGTATACCTATATCATACTTTGAGAGACTTATATATATTATCCTGATATTTATGGAGTCGGTTACCAAGTTAGAGTTCACTACCATCTAAATATACCTATATAAAGCCGATTTATTTAAAATATTAATTTACACAATTTTTTACTCGATTTCAATTTTTTTTTTCCAATGTATTTTGTTTGGTTTTTTTTAATGGTAGGTATATACAATTATTTATATATAGATACGTTTTACAATTTAAAAGGTTAAAAACCTGTTATATTTTTTTTTTTATTAAAAAACCATTGAATTTTCATGGTAAATTACTAACATTTACATAGTCAATACTATTTATTGTAATGAAAGTACCTATCCAAAATATTTTAATGTTGTTCCTAAGCTTCAATATTATGTGCAAAATAATTTTTTACATTTAAGAATCATTTTTAGGAAAGTTATTCAACTTTAATGACCTTGAAAATTATTTTCAGATACGGTATGAGTTAAAAAAATGAACAATATTATGTTTATTTAAAGAGTTTTAATATTTTAGTTCGACTTTTATATTTAAAAATTGTTTTAAACAGAAATAAATTTGTTTTTTAATAAGTAATAATAACAATTAAAGACTTGCAGTAGGTATGAGTGCACGTTGGTAGGTAGGTACTCGTACATAAAATTATTCTGTATGTAAAATTTCCAAATTGATATTATTGATTATGTGTATTTATTAATTATACCTAGGTACCTAAATATTGTACCTAATCAATAAAATCAAGACATTTAGGATAAATAAATTTTTTTTAAATGACTATAGTGGCTAACCCCAGTTTAAAAACTATAGATATAGTTTAAATTGTATTTATAATTTATGAAATGACAAAAATTATAGATAACCAACTTTCCAAAGTTTTATAGTGAAGTTGGCTATAGAGGCATCTTTTATTTAAATTTATACAGCTATAGGTATTTCTGAATATAAAAAAGTAGACGTTGAGAATTTTTGTGAAATCCTAAAGTTTCTAATGTAAAATGGTAAGGAAAATGAAGAAATATTTTATAAAGAATATCAACGTGGTCGTAGCCCCTTTTACGTTGTTTTTCGTCTAATACCTACCTAATTCTGGTAGGTACCTACTTACTAGAGGTGAGTCGAACAGTTTGAAGTTTGAAAAATCGGCAAATTATTCAAACATATTTTGAATATGGGTTCGAGTTCAACACTAAACTTACGATCATTTATTTTTTGCTTAGTTATGTTTTCAAGGAAATATTTCATCAGTATTTTTTAATCTGTCGGTATACACCACTCTCTTAAATATTTCTTCAAGACGGCACTGGTTTTGAGTTCGACATAAAACAATGTTCGGCTTGGATTTGGTTCCACATTAAGACCAAAAATTTGGTTCGGGGTCGATTTTAAGCTTCATAGTTCAGACTTCGGTTCGACATCTAAATTTTGAGTTCGGCTAGCTTCTACTATAGATATACGATGCAAAAGTCTAAATATTCAAAAGTCAGACTACCAATTAATATACGCCCTGTTGCTTATTTAAACGTTCCGTTTGCGCGGTGGACCAATCAAATCGAAATTTAAAATCTTATTTAACTTTAAAAACAAGAGTATACGGGAGCAATCTGGGACCTCTTGTTCAGCTGAAAGAAAATATCGCACAAGAAATAGCAGCCATTATACGTAAGTACCGCGCAGTGTTTGGAAATTTTGTTTCTCGTTTGGACAGGGCCGTCCCGAAAAAAGATTTCTCTTCAAAACATAAAATACGCAAAAAACAGAAAAAGATGATAAACTTTTTCTACTATTTGCCGACTGCTTTCCAAAGTTGGGGACCCCTCCTCCCTAAACAGGTCTGCGTTTGAATGTTTGGAAGAATGTCGCGAGTGTGCTGCAGGATCTCATTTAGAGACATTATTTTTTATCTTATGACTACATTATAACTCTGTTATGGGCACCAGTTACGGATTGTAAAACCAAACGTTGCCATAAAGGCGGTGTAGGTAGGTAATCGAAGAGTTTGCGAAAAAAAAACCACTATTAGACATTATAATATGTACCTACTTGTAATATATTCACGTGGAAAACCCGAATTCCTATTATATTTTGAGACTATTGAATCACTCGGTGTATAGGTACCTATTATATTACAATATATAGATAGACGCAAAAGAGGTGTGTTAAAAATGAAATAAGAACGGTTCAGCCGTGAGCGGTGTGCGTCGGCGGCGGCGATGGCATTGGACGTTGCGGGGGCGGAAACGAACGTCGGCGCGCACTTGCCAGCAGCGCCGCGCTACCCGCCCGCACCGCCCGTCAGCAAACCGGTTGGCGGCCGTCTTCGTCACACTCGGCGGCCGCGGCGCTGCGCGAGTCGTCGGGTGGGATAACTGTACGCGGTCGTGCGCCGTGTATCCCAGCGAGAACGGCGTATTCGACACTGCCATTATTATTATTATTATTATTATTATTACTGTTGCACCGTTTGCCGTCGACGGTGGATTGCGCAACGCCGAGACCTTTCCCCGCCGCCGCGTAACCATACGGGAAAAAAAAAAAAAAACAGCGCACACGACGTTGCGTTACTAGTCGTTACTGGTTTGGACGTGTCATAACAGCGGCCGTCCGTGTCGCGTCCAGTAGAGGCGCGCAGCTACGTTTACCCGTCGCGTTTTCCCGTCCGTTTCGTCCCGTTCCGTGGCACAGGAGACGGCGACCAGCCGCCCGACACCGACACCGATCCCGTAAGTACCTACGAAACGACGACGTTATTCCGTCGGCATACCCACCGGAGAAACGCGGCTATGGGATAGGCAATTTTGCGGCGGACGCTTACCCGCTGCTGGCCGCCGACCCCGTTCCGGCCGACGACAGGTCACCGACTCGGGTCGGACGCCGGAAAAACCCCATTTGCTCGTTGAAACCTCGGGAATTCCAACCGTACTCCCGTTATCGGGGTTTCGGTTTATGAACGTTTTTCGCTTGTCGCAAAACCCGAACGAATAACTTTTCTGCAGTTCCAAGGACACCGAGGCCAACACCAAGATCAATAATAGGTTTTATTGTTGTTGTTGTTGTTGTGCACTTGGACTATAATAGACTACCTACCTATATTACATTTTATCGAATTTGATTTTAATTTTCCCGACTATGAGTTCATAATAAATACCGTGTATAATGTATAATACAATGTAGGTACACAGTCATTATATTATATCAATTGAATCCATTTTATTTTTCAGGGCATTATGATGGAAGCAAAATACATTATTTTCTGCGCAGTAAGTACCTACATATTTATTTATAAATTAAGAATATACATTTTATATCCATTACCTAGTGCCCGTTAGCTAATAATACCTAAAGTGCCTACAGCCGTTATTAGTTACCATACATATATTTTATTAATGTTAATAATTAGGTATGTATCCAAATAAACATCGGTATTTATCTGTATTCCTAGATTACCGGTGCTGTCTAAAAATTTATCAGATAAACTAGGTACTTACCACAATATCTAAAATATAAAAAAATGAGTTAGGTACCTACCTAGTTATGATAAATGATAGGTATACCAATCTTACACAATTTTTAAAAGAATAGTCCAAAAATACGATTATTAGTATTCTTAAATACCACAAGTAAATAAAAAATATAATTTGTTCTAGGCATATATTATGCTAGAACATATAATCACATCATAATTACCAAGTTAAAACCCGTATTTAGATACATTGTACTTATTTATTTATTTATTTTCAAACATAATGCCTGCTCAAAACATATAATATATGTTTTAACGAAATATAGTAGAATATAGATAACAAACAAAGATAGTGATAAATTTCCTATAAAAATTAAAAACGGCCTGGTTAAATTAAATTGTTATTTGTTATACATACATGGGGAAAGATGGGTTTTCGTTTGCCAGAATCTTGGAATTGGAAAATTAAATAAATATTTTGTTGAAAAACGAACATTTGACCTGATTATTTGATCTGAAACATGGAAATTTGACATAAAAGCGAAGGAAAGTCAATTGATCCAGAAATAAGAAGTTTGCGGTTTGCCTGCAATTAGTGAGACTATTAAGATTAAAGAATTTGCGGATAAGAGGAGGGCATGGCACATTAAGCCGGTGAAAATGTGTGCTACACTCTTCAAGTAAAATGGAATTAGGTAATTGAGGTAGATGGGTCCCAGATAACTGAACCATATTCAAAGAGGGAACAAACTACCCAATAATCAATAAAAAAACTTTGAAGAAGCTATGGTTTTAAATTTCTTAGAAACACTTAATAAAAATTCAAGGACCTTGAATGCTTTACAAGTAATTATATGATATATGTACATCTTAAGTCACAGAGAGGAGGTAAACAAAAACCCAAAATCGCGGACTAAGTGATTTCCAGATAGGAAAGGAAGACCTTTGATTGTAAATTGATGATGTAATGGAGCAGTAAATTGAAAAAATTTAAAAATTAAGCATTTAGATAGGTTTAAAACAAAGTCCTAAAGTCTCCCACTCGACCAATTGGTCCAGGTTTTCTTGCAAGAGCAAGTTATTCTAAGGGAAGCAAATACACATAAATAGCTTCATGTTATCTTGCAAATATCAATATTTTAGCATAACATAGCACAGAGGAAGTTCTATTAGCAAGAAGTGAAAAGAGGAAAGCAAAGAGAATAGCACCTTGTGGTACACCAGTAGATGGAAAATTGATGTTTAATGAGCAACTATTAATTTTAACTAAATTTTTTCTGTACTCTTAGTATATCAACCATGAAAGAAATAGTTCACCAAAACAAGATTTAGTTAAAACTTGGCTAGGATATTATGATTTACTCGATCAAAGATTTAGAGTACCTAGTCATTATAGATATCATCTAGGGAAAGCTGGCGAAAAGGATTGAATAATATGTAAGAAGTAAATACTAAATTGCAAGTAATAAGTGGACGATCCATACAAAATGCATGTTAATCATCGGCTAATATGTTATTTAATGAGTGCTTAATAAAATTAAGACATAGTTTCAAAAAGTTTTGCTATGAGAAATATTTGCATAGACCAGTAATTTTCAACTTTAGATAAGTTTTCGGATTTTAATATAGGAGTGATAACACTGAACTTAAGAAAAGATGGAATTAATATTCCTTCGTTGAGACACTGAATAAAAGCCATAAATGTAATAAATGAATATAATTGATTCTCTTAAATTTAAAAGAAAGTCACCAGGGATGTCATCAGATTCTATAGCAGTAATATTGTGAAGTGAATATATGGCTCTTAAAATATGTCATTAACTGTGAAATATATTATTTAGTTAGGAAGATCATAATAAGGAAGAGAGATTTGATGATTAACATGGAAGGTAGTAGAAGGAGTAAATACAGAGTCAAAATGTTTGGAGTTTTTCCAAACAAATTTGCAGCATCATCAATATTTATAGAAGAAAATAAGAAATAAGGCATTATTGCTTAGGATTCCCTTTTTTTCTTGAACTTTTGGTATTTTTATTAGTAACATGGCTATTAATAATTTATTAATTATTTTATTATTATATCTAATTATTTTTGTTTTATTATTAAATGATGTATGTAGTACTATTGGTTATTTTGTATAGATAGGTACTATAGATTTAGTTACGGTGTTTTTAACATTTAAATTGTTAATAGTTGGCAGGTGCCTTTGACTGGTGCAGCATACCTACTTATATAATATCTATATCCATAAAGTATGCTGTACATTGGGAATTAAGAAACTGTCAACTATCAACGTCACAACCTAAAACTAATTTAGTAATAATAAAGTACTTTACAGCAGGAAAATTTTTCACGCCATTGAAATCTATAGTAGGTATGTATAATAATCAATAGTAGTATTTTCTAGTTTCTACATCATTATCAAATTATCTTAATTTTAATATGAATGTAAAATATATAAATATAATATAATAAGTATAATTAATAAAATAAATACAATTTTAACTAATTATAAATTAATATTTTAATTATGATAGATATTAATAATAAGTAGAGTCTGGATGTTGATGACTTGCATTTTTTTTGAACATCTATGATTATGCTTTTCTAGCTAAAAATGTGTATCATATGAATATAAATAAATATTTTTAATTTAATAGGCATCAACATTTGGGTCCTAATAATAATAGGTATAGATACATTTCTGGTATTATAATTTTCCAATTTATAACAATTTTTAGTAATTTTCTTTTACAGTAAACAAAACTATTGAGAAAATCTAAAAATTACTTCTTTAAAGTACCAACTAGAATTAATTTCCTATTAAAACGCCTACTAAATTCCTTCTATTTGAAAAGTGTATACACTTAGGTACTTAAATATAAAATTAAAAAACAGATCAGTGGGAGTGGAAGTATTTCTCTTGTTAGATATAATATTGGTAGTAGATATATTGAATTTGAAAGTATTGATAAATCATTTCTTCCAGTAAAACAATTAAGAGAAAAGGTATTTGTAATAGTATTATATTTTGATTTGTTACGATTTACTATTATTTTCAGTATTTTTCCTTTACACTTAATAAAATAGAAAATTGTAAATTAATGTTTTTAAAATACTAACTACAATAAATTTCCTATCAAAACGATTTATATCCAAAAAATCCTACTCGATAAACGTATAACAAAACAAATTAAATATCATAAGAATGATTAAAAAGCGGCAAAAAAGTTTTGAAACTATTAATATAGTCTTATAGTAAATATTTGGTGTAAATTTCAAGTTTCTGGCATTTTAATTTCCCTATTTATAATAATTTTTGGTCATTTTTGGTAGGTTTTCTTAATCTAAAGATAGCTACTAGGAAATTGAAAAATTATCTCTTTAAAGTACCAACTAAAATTGATTTTATATCAGAAATCTACTCAAAACACTTACTCAATGCCTAACCGAAAACTTCTTTATAAAAACAAAAAAATGTTTAAAAATAACTAATAGCTATACTCAAAGTCTCATTCATAGATATTACTTATAAATTTAAATTTGAAATTTCATCAATTAAATAAATTTAAAAAGCCCACTCTACAAATATCCTAAATTCCTGGTTTTTAAACATATTTTAAATAATAAACTGTAATATATATGTATGTAATTCCATAAACATTTTAAAAATAATTTATATTTATATGTACTTATAGTTTTTTAATTATTACTTTGCATTTGTAGCCTATATATAATACTTTTCCCATACTCGCATTTAAATATAAAATATATAATTTTAAAAGTCTGTATTACTCTGATTCATAATTTCAAAATATATTTTATAATTTACATTTTTATTTTAATAAAGTGGTTTCTCATAATGAAATATTTTGTGTTGTCCATAATATTAATAATGTTTATATAAAAAAAAACCCCCACTTTTTTGGTACAGTTCCAGTAAAGACTGCACAAAGAAAATTTTAGAATTGTACAAGTATTTTTACATGCCTAATATTTTGATAAATACTTTTTTTTTAATGTACCTACCAAATATATAAAAATAATTTTAAAAAAATTCATCAGATTTGCTTAAAATACTATTTTTAAGTAAGTAAATTTGAGATTTGGATACTTAAAAAAAAAATATATATTTTCATAATTGTATCTTGTGATGTGTAAATTGGTAACTTATCAACTTAGTTAAGTGAGTTCCACATAATATTCTCTTATTTTATGTATTGGATATAAGAACTTACAAATACTATTAATATTTTATTGTCAAATACCTATTAATATATTATGTTATATAATTATTATAGTTGGCATTATGCGGTGTTCATGCTGATCATCTAGTGTCAAATGATGCATTATCAGGTATAATTTTAAAATAATTAATTGTAAATTGTCTATTATTACATTTTTCAATTAATATTAATTATTATTTATATACCTATATTTTGATTGTGTAATATATTTTGCTACTTATAAATATTATTTCACTTTCTTTATGATTAACATACATTATACCATTTATAAAACTAAAATGAATTATTATTTAAAATAAATACTTTTACTTTATAATATAATATTTAGAATCAGTAAAACTATTGACTTCATAATTACGTTATTTTAATATATTTTTTTTAGATTTAAATGATATGTCAAAAGATATATCTATTGAATGTAATAGTAAAGAAATAAGTGTAACCATTGATACAAAGTTAAAATCATTCTCTGGGATAATTTACCCAAAGGGCTTATCAAAAAACTCAAGTTGTATGGCCGAGTATATTTATGAAAAAAGTCCTGTGGTCTATAAACTTCCATTAAGATCTTGTAATACAATGAGTACATATTTGGTATGTAAAATTGTTTTACTTTATACTATATTAAAATATATGCATATATTAATAATAATAATAATAATAATACTTTTAGAATGATGGTATGGTTGAATACTTCAACACAATAGTTCTTCAACCCCATAGAAAGTTGGTGACAAATCAAGGTAAAGGTTTTCATATTCGCTGCAAATATCAAACAAATGATCAGTTATTAGCTAACGTGTTGAATATGAGGTAAGTACCTATAGTAAACGGTTTTCATAAAATCATATTATTTAATTTAAAAAAATAAGTTTTTTTTTTATGAAATAATTAATATAAATTGCTGTTTGTGTACATTTATAACTATTATTATCATTAGAGTTATGAGTAGGTAGGGTATACTTCAGTAAAAATAAGTTATTATTTAAATTAGAAATTATCATGATAAATTATAATTATGTGAGGTTATATGCGCAAAATGTATTATGTACATAAACACATTTCATAGACATTTCGGTGAAAAATTGTGAATTCTGTGCATTACAATGATAAATAATGTATTTCTGTAAAATGAATCAGAGCAAAGATTGGTATACATATATATTAAGTATCAATATCTGCATAAGAGGGTTATTTGAATCATATAATTTAAAAAATGAAGTTTATAGATGGATGTCTTGATTTTATTTATAATAATACATGTATAAAACAATACAATATAAATGTATAAAAAACAGATCCTAGGTCAATAATAATTATTATGCAAGCTCTGTTAAAGCAATAAATTAAAAGTCTTATGAGGTTGACTTCAAAATTAATTTAATAATAGCTATTTTAACTCTAAAATCACTTTAACAATTTTGCATAAACATGTTTTTATTGCTGAAAATCATCGGTGTAACGTCCTCTTAATGTTCATTCTTGATGATCATTTTACACCTACTTCTGGCACACCTCAAGATACCTCTCGCCTTTATTATTCGCCTTATTTGTAAACTCAGCTGTCCTAAACTGTTAATTGTTCAGGATAAAATGAAGGCCTTTCTTCATATTCAATCTATTTCTGACTGTCATCTACTCATACAACCTTTAACGTCTAGTAGCTTGGGGAAAATCATTGGACCTGTGTTTTATATATCCAAGTGTTCAGTTATTACTTCCTGTCGCCATAGTACTTCTATCCAATATAACTATTATGTTAATAATGTTCCTTTGGAGATTGTGAATGATTCAGTTGAGGACTTGGGCTTTACTCTTATGGACTTTATGCCCTGTTAAACATATTCAAACTATTTTTTGTAAAGCATTATTTTAAAAATACTATTACATGATAAAAAAAATGATCCAAATTAAACTTATTTACGACTTTTTGTTAGCAAGTTAGACATTTTAGTAGTCATATGACGGAGAATTTGTTCTTACGGAGGTTTCCGTATAATACACATAAGTATTACGCTAATAATTTATTTAACCACTTATTATGAGCTTAATATTCAATTTGTTGATTTAGGCTTGAGAAACAGTTTTTAAATTCACAATTTTCTATTTATAACAATAAAAATTATTATGGTCCTCATATGCATACATTGCTTAGTAGTAGGTATTCAAGACAAGTACCAGTAATGTGAGTGACCTAGTCTATAATTGCAATTTATAATATTACCAGTTCCTAACCAAATTCCACAATATAATTTAGCTCTTTATTATCATTTATAAAATATCAGCCCTTTGTGAATTGTTAAATACAAGTATTTTACTATTAGATAACAAGTACCTAAGTATATAGTTTTATAGACCTTTATTATATTATACAAATTATAAATTGTATTGCTATTCATTGATTTGAATAAAATTAGACATATTATATCAAATTAATTATAAATTGAATATTAAGTTTGTAAAAATGGGTAAATACATTTATTGCATAATATTTACGTGTATTATATGATTAAAAGATTTTATGATGTTACGCGTCATCCTAATGTTTTAACCACTTTTTTTCTAACAATTGAAACTTACACATGTAAATAAAATACTTAAAAATTGAAATAAAAATACATAAATGTTATGCATTAATTAATCATGTTGAATAATTAACTAATGTATGTATATATGTTACACATCAGTTGTAAAATTGCCCAATTAATTTTATTATGAATTAAAATATTTATATCTTCATCTACAACTAATAATTTCCATCATCATCATAACATTAATTTTTATTATTTTATAGCACAACTGATGAAGCAGCAATGATTGAAACTTCTAAAATGCCACCATGTACAATGAAAATATTTAGTGGAAAAACTATAAAGCAAGATGTTGCTGAAAATGTTAAAATTGGAGATCCTTTGACAATGGTTATATCTATAGACAGCAAAGACACTTTTGGGTTATTCATTACGGAATGTTTAGTTCGTGATGGTTTGGGTTGGGGTGATCAACGGCTTATTGATAAATCTGGGTAAGTAAATAAAAAATAAAAATGATTAAAATATGTATTTATTCTTAATATTTGTATTATTTAAAACATTTCTTATTCTTGCAAGTCTATTATTATAAATGCAAATGTCTTAAAGTACTTGGAATATAAAATATGTTGTTTATGTATATTTAAATAATTATTTTATTTTAGATGTTCAATTGAAACTGATATAATGGGACAATTTCAATACAGTGCTAATAAAACAACAGCAGTGGTTAACTTTCAAGCTCATAAATTTCCCTATACTACTTCAGTATATTATCAGTGTCATGTTAATTTGTGCTTAAAAGCTAATGGGGGCTGTGACAATACAGTAAATTTATTTTTAAAGTTAATTGCTATTATTTGATTTTATATTATATATTTATTTTGCAGCCACCAGAATGTCTTACTAGAAAACGTCACCGCCGTGATGATCAAACACTTGAAGTTGATAGTCCAGCTACAATAGAAGTTTATAGTGGTCTTTATGTAAATGAAGCTGCAGATTCAGGTAGTCCAGAACAGATGGATCAAGTAGCCCGAGAAAAGGCATGTTTATTATTATTTATTTATTTATTTTAATGCATTGCAATTAGATGTTTGTAAAAATAATATTACTTTATATGGCGAAGTATTAAACTCGGCATTTTATAAAATAATAAAAATGATGATGAAAAGTATGAATAGTGTACGCGATAAGTAGGAATAAAATAATATTTATGTAAAATCTTAAATGTAATACATTACTACTAGAAACGACTTGGTTTAATGATGTTAAATGCTTAATGGTCAAAATATACCTAAATAATACATTTTTTCAAAATAGTATTTTTGCTAAATAAGTATTTAAAAATTATAATAAAATTAATAATTATTACAGTCATAGATTTCAACTTGCGAGTAATATTCAATTTTTTTTTTTCGTTTTAATATTTAAATTATTCCAAAAATTACATATGAGTATATCAAAGTTATATAAATTGTATTAAGATTAAACATACTTCAATTTATACTAGTAGTTTAAAATTGTATACCACAAATCATCACACTGAATAAGCGGAGGAAATTGTTTAATTGGAAAACAATCCTGCTTGGTATTTAGTAGCTCCTTCAGAGCTTCTAAATAAGTTTATAAACATAACATGCATATTATAATATATTATACATTTTATTAGTAAAAATATCTAATCAAATTATATTTTGACGAGCTACTTTATGAAGCAAATAATAAAACCATGAACATTTTCTGTAAATCGTAATATGTAATTCAATGTGTATAATGATAATAATGTTCAATAATAATTAAATACATTTAGTAGTAATAAAAATAATATTGTTGTAATTTTAATGATAAAACTATAAGCAATTAAAATAATTATTATACATTGAAAGCATAATATATCATTTTAATAATAATAAATATTAAACTTATTTTATTTTATTTTTATTATTTTGTTATAGGTTATGGATGATCCTTACAATATTTGCATTTCTCAACGAAATTTTGCCATAAGTATTGCTATAGCTGGACTTATCCTTATGCTTTTAACGGTGATAACAGCACTTATATTGTTGACGAGAAGACACAAAAAATCAGTTTCTTCCAGTGGAAGTTCTGTATATAGTGGTCCATACACAAATACAGCATATAGTCATACTAGTTAAGTATCAGAAATATGATTTTACGGGTCATGATGCTCTTTTATTAACATGTAACAAGTTTCATTTTTATATGTATTTATTTTATACTCGCAAATCAGTATTTGAATACTAGTTTTAAGAATATAGTAGAACCTACATAATTTAAACAGAAGAAATGATTAAATAAATAAAATTTTCAAGATGTTTAGTATGTAAGAAATATATTATATTACGTTCTACTGTAATAAGTATTATTAAAATTTTAGAGAATTTAGTTTTTATATGAAATTTAATTTGAATCGCGGACATATATTATTAAAAACGTGACTATTGTAAATTATATCACCTTTATCATTGGCATGTTATTTAGCAACATTAAAAACATTTTAATAGTAGTATTGATAGTTCTTTTGTACAAGTATTCGTGTTATTAGATTATTTCTGAGAAACTGAATAGATTTAAGTTTTTAATATATAATAATTTTTTTATTAGATCATAATATTAATATCAATAAATTTGAAAACTTGTTCTATCTATGTTCATTTTAATTAAGTTCCCGAACATGGAGCAAAATATAATTTTTTAGTATTATACCCACTTATTTTATATAGTATTTCGATAATGAATGTTGTCTCAAGTTCCTTAATTCTATTTTATAAAATTATAATTAAAATAATTTTTGTATTATTAAATTTTGTATTTGTTCCATACATACTCAAAGTTTTATATTTACATCATTTGATAAAGTGGTATTAGTCATAATATTAATATATGTCCCTGATTTAAATATTTTATTAATAATTATGTTAAATTATATTATTCATATTTTTAATATGTATACACTTGAAATATTTTATAAATCATATTGTAAAATTATAATGCTTTATGATCAATATAGTGATACTATTTTTTTTTTTATTAATAGTTATTTTTTTATATTGTGTTGATTTTTTTTTTATTAACCTACTATATTATAAACACGGAGAAAAATTATAAGTACATTGTTGGTGCCTGCAAGGGTATAGCGAAGTAATTTTTTTTTGTGGGGGGGAAGTGAGTTCAATTTTGCCAACTAATTGAAAAAAAATGTCACATCTTTAACTAGAAAATCCAACTCCAGACAGATTTGTGATTATTAAGTATAAATATTGAAAATTTGTAATCTAATCCTTTAGCTAGAAAAATCAGTTTTAAAACTTGTAAACACATCATTTTTAAGGCGTTTTGCATAGGTAATTTTTGTTTTTCAAAAGTATGATCTATCTATGTGAGTAATAAAATATAATTAATAGTGTTAGTCTGTAACACATAATATGTAACAGTGTATATTTTAACTAGTATACTAGGCGACATAATTGTCGCACAGTAAAGTATTATTCTCGCCTAGTATATGATAATTTTGATAACTAGGCAACATTGATTTTTAACATGTCCTCCAAACAAATTTGATTTAAATATTATAGGCTTGATTTCATTTAAATTAATTTAGAGATTTATACTAAATTACTAAATTTACTAAAAACATGACATTGTAATAAATTATAGAACAATTTAATTGAATTTATTTGTTTGATTTCGCAAATCTGACTTTTGTTTCATAATCTAAATATACAAAATAGACCAATACAACAAATAATTAATGATAAGAATTTATTAATTATTACAATGAGAAACAAATCATATATCTTTTTCTAACTGTCAAATTTGTTTTATTTATTTAAAAGAAAATATACACCTAATTTTTAAGGGGTCCTGTATAGGCAATTTTTATTCTTTTATAAAAAATTTAAATACAATAATTTAATATTTTATAAGTAATTAAAAAATAGCATTGTGTCAGTACCATTTTTTATTGTTGTGTTATCGCGATATTTGTTAAAAATCACATTCACCACGCTCTATAACTAAAACTTCTCTCTTTGTTTACAAAATATGATAGATGAAAATATTTACTGTGCTCAACTATGAAGTTTATTTAAAAACCTAAAATCTGTGATTAAAAATCATAAAATTTTAAAATTAAAAAAAAAAAATTTTAGTAAGAAAACTCCAAGCTACGGAATAATGAATATTTTAATCTTTCTGATTTTATAAAAATGTTGATTCTGCGATGATTAAGAGAAAAGTTGCAGTTATAGAATATGAACGTATTTAATACTACTAAAATTGGTGTATAGCATCCTCTTAAGGAACCGAATTATGAAATTTAAAAACACAGTTTTGAAGTTTGAACTGAAATTCTCAATAAAAAGTTTCAATTCAATAATTCAAAGACTAGAGTTTAGATTTAAAGACATTATTAGTCACTTAATGGTATAACTATGAAATGTTAACCACATTAACAAAATTGTAAATTTTAATTTATATAAGTCCAAGTAGTTGGTAAAATGAGATTATAAGACCTTAATTTTAACTAAATTTAAAAAAATCGATGGGAAAAAAAATATTTTAGGTTCTTAAAATAGCATAGCTAGTGGTTTTACATTAATGTCACACTTCCCATAGTAACTTTGTAGTAACTTAACAATAAAATTCATGTTTTTTTTTTTAGCCACTTTTTATTTTCAAAAAGAAGGTGAGAACAACATGTACTTTTGTAGTTCTGTGTTTATTATATATTACGAATATTACATTAATTATAGTATATAATAAATAGTAATATATACATTACTCAATAAAATTGTTTATACCTACTCAGAATAATAATCAAACGTTTAAGAGGCCACAACACCAACGAAAAATTGACCTTAAAGCGTGACAAAACTGTGGAACTTTGAAAAGTCGGATTTCAATTCTGAAAACTGTTTTGAATTCATCAGTTTGTCTTCTAGGGATCGATCGAGTCGTTTATTTTTATTTTATTTTTTAGTCGTGTTATTTATCATTAAAAATCACAATTTTTAAACATTGATTATATTTTAATCTGTAATAATAAAGAAAAGTGCCTCGATCGATTCCTAGAAGACAGGCCGACACATTCAAATCTTTTTACAGATTGTAAATCCGACTTTCCATAGTTCCACAATTTTGTCACGCGTATTAGTCTTTTAGGTGGAAATTTCGTGATTACTCAACAATAAAAAGTGATACGGGTACGGGGCTATTTTTAGATTAATTTTAAATTGTACATAAATATTTCTAAATTGTTAGATTTTTATTTTTCATAATAATTCTTAAAAATTGCCTATACAGAACCCCTTAAAAATAGCAGGTGTTGCGGCCTCTTAACCTATAGTTATAGATTAAGTAATATTTTTTTGCAAACAGTACAAGATAAAAACTATTCTAATACTCTAAATATATATATATACACATTTTATAAATTTGATAATATCAAAACTGGACAAACTCTCACAAACCTTTTGGCTATAAATTCACAAATGCACAACTAAACTTTGATGAATGAAGGATTGAATTTTCTACTTGTGAATAAAGAGAATATTTATGAGCTTACATTCAAAAATCATAATATTATTTATTATTTTAATATTTCTTACTGATATTAACTTATATTTGTAACACATATTGAATTTATGGAATTATGTGAATTTAATAGGTATTATTGTCCGTTAAAGACTTGCGAATGCGACGTAGGTACATTATACATCGATAACGAAATTACAACAGATATCGCGTCATAGCATGCGTGAAAGTTGTAGAGACGCGACGTGGCGTGGCGTGGCATAGCTGTAGTACAAAAGGCTCGATATAAATACATCGAATTTTAACTCGTCTTTCAATCGCCTTCGGTAGCTCAGTTGGTAGAGCGGTGGACTGTAGTGGCTAGTAAATCGCAGGCATCCATAGGTCGCTGGTTCAAATCCGGCCCGAAGGAACAATTTTTTTCCCGGCGATAGAAGGACATGGGCATATTTTTTTTTAAATAAATATTTCACAACTCCCAATCAACCTATGTACTTTATTACAACAGCTCTTTATTATTATTATTATTATTACTATACCTAATTTATTATTATTATATATATATATTAGATTAAAATACATTATAATATGTATTGTATTTTGTAAATTGTACTTTAATATAATAATATTTTCTAATATACCTACCTAATGAATAATATATTCAAAAGGGCAAATATGAAGAAACTTTTGGGCCTTAGAATTTCCGCCCAAAAAATTATTCGCAGTCCCCCCCAATAATAAAATTGTGTAATAATCTATATTAAAAATTAAAAATAAATACATACATTTTAATATACCTAATATAAGCTTGATACCTCTCGAGTGCGTGCGTATTGCATAGGTACCTACTTTTGTAGTTGATTTTGATTTTACATATAATCAAGGTTGGGAATTAACGAGTTAAAAATTAAAATTAAGTTAAAAAGTTAAGTTAATTTTAATTAAGTTACTTAACACGTTACTTTTTTTTCAAATTAACTTTTAACTTGAAAAGTTACTTTTTTTTTATTAAACTTAACGTGTTAACTTTAAGTTAACTTTATACAAAAGTATCTAAATTAAGTTAAATTTTGCCCGAAGAACAATGCACATTTTTAAATGAGGATTTTACTTTTTAGTACCTATACGTAATTTTAGTAGGTACCTACAATAGCATGGACGTAATCGATAAGAATCTCGCACACGCCACGCCACAGCCGTTTACGAAATTACACAATGAAAAATAACTTTAATATACCTATAGTACACACTAAAATACAGGTACCTACAGCGGGCTATATATTTATGTACCTACCCACGCGTGTATACCATTGTTAATTTTGTATTATCGATGTTTTCCAAGGTAATTAATATTAAATAATAATAATGTTTTAAAAATAGTTAATATATAGGTACCGAGTATAAATTGTTACCGAATAATTATTTATTTTGACAGATGGAGAGGTTCCATTTCTGACAAAAATTTTGAAATGACTTTGTTGTTAAAATATAATAAAAATATCAAATAAAAAATCAATTACATTTTGTTTATATAATTTATTTAATATTAGATATATACGCATATATCTGTCACACGTGTATCACGAGCGTCTAGAGACAGCGCCTCTTATCTTATACTACTTTCTTATCAGGTATCACAACATGCTATCTCCACCACAGAATATTCTGCATCTCCACAATATCACTTAATACTTATTAATTAACTTAACATAAACTAAACAGAATTATATTTTAATTTATATTATGTCATTTAAGTTTGTATGTATTAATTCAATAAAGCATTATTTATTTTTATTT